>JASGCC010002791.1:0-26717 GCA_030067915.1 Hydractinia echinata
GAAGATTGTTTCGTTGGATTGGAGGGAGCTGCTTCATAATATAGAGTGGATGACTTGTTTTTTTATTTATGTACCGGATAAAGTCTTTTGCTTTTTTGTAGGTTTTTTGTGTTCAGAGGCAATTTCCACCTTCTTAATAGTGCTTTTGTAAGACGTAGACGAATTAGCTGAGGCTGCTGATACGCCAAATCTACTTCCACAGCCAGTTGCATCAAAATTAGCATAAAAAGCTTTAGTCGCGCGCAAAGTATATGTTCTTCGTCATTAGCAAGGGATCCACGTTTAGTACATTTATCTAGAATTAACAGGTTTATCTTCTACCTCTTTTAAAGATGAGTTTAATCATTTGTGTCCGCATTTTGGAGCTATTAAATTCCATAACGAGAATCATTTTAAATTTTGTCATGCCGGCAAGGCTCTCCCTGCTTTTTAGAATTTCCTGCTGAAATACGTGAATGGTTAAGCAGCACTTCTGCCCTAGCGAAACCCATTTCTTAAGCATAAGGTGTATAATAATTAATTTGCTTTTGCTTCTTGGTCAGCAAACATTCCACTGCGAGATCAAGCACCTCCCTGTTTTGGAATAGGTGGTCAGTTATTCCACAGGTATGGTGCTTTATTATCCGTTCGAAATAAAGTGGCTTATTATAATATATTGTGTATTGTAGTGGCTGCCAATACATTAAATTTGCACATCGAGAATCCAACACACGCTGATTGTAATCGCAAAACAATGCAAATGATTTAAAATATTCTTGACAGGGATTCTTCGTGTGCTGCAGCTTATAAAAACATGGCTGAAGTGGAACGCGAAGAAATAGCCAGAGCGGCAGTGGAAAACAGACAACCTTCTGTTGTAAGATGATAATGCGTCAGGGTAATGATCGTAGAAGGTATAACGAAGCTTTACATCAGCAATGGAGTTCAATGATATATTAATTAACACCATGTTGTATGCCACCACACTGCTTTAACGTCTAAGTCGAATGTAATGCTTTTCAGGAATCTGTCTCTCAAGGATGGTTTTTGAAATGGTACAAGGCTAATCGTTTGTAACTTGCATTCCGATGTTACTGATTGTTAGATTCTTACTGGCAATCGCAGTTGCCTCTAGAATGTATTATGCATTCACCATCAAGAAAGTAAGTATATATTTGCGTAGACCTTGCTTTAACCCTGGCCAATTGTATGCTGCTTTCCACGTGCACGGTCATTTGATTCAGTAAAAGTAAAGATTTACTTACCAGCAAGGTTATGTAGGGAATAGGTGTTACACAAAAAACGTTTTTTATCCAGAAGTGTTATATTAATAGTAATTACCGAAACTATCAGACAACAAGTTCTTGTTTACATCTAGAAAGGTATGCATATGTGCTGTCAATTTCGTATACGTTACAGCAAGTTATTGTTTACCTTGACAATGTTTTATGCCAATTCTTCATGAAAGCTAAAACAAGAAAGGGAAACTTTATCAGCCTGATATTCTATCTGGTAAGAAATTCATTACAAAGAGTACTGGTTGAAACAGGTTGAAACAGGTTGAAACAGGTTGAAACAGGTTGAAACAGGTTGAAACAGGTTGAAACAGGTTCAAAGTATGATTAACGAGAAGGACTTGCTTTTACTAATTCAAGAAAAATGCTTTTTTACGTAATGGGTAAAGACAATAAACCAAAATACTGCTCGAGCAATTATTGCTAAAAAAGTAGATATTCTTTTTAAATCAAAATAATTTGGCGTAAATAATAGTTTCCACTCAGCCAACTGTTTGGTTGGTACGTAACCCAACATTTTGGTCATCGTCCCAAGGATGAGGGGAGAAAAATGCAATTTGGAGACGTTAAAATTAGAGAGGAAGTTTTCAACAAGATACCGAAAAAAGCACGAAAACTTGAAATGGTGTAAGAGCACTGTGTCACAAAAGGTCATTTATTCCGAAGGCATTTGGAACTGATAGATCAAGTAATAATATTCAAGGAGCATGTTTTACATTGCCCTAGTGAAATGTGTAAAGAACGATTCTCCCTTTTTTTCTTGCAAATTTGTCATAAACATAATCTGAAATATGCCTTAAAAAAATCTGGTATTTCCCAAAGGGTCTGTTGGCGAATTCATGAGTAGGGCAAAGAAAGAATTAGAAAGTAACTCAGCAGACAAAATTTAAAACCGCAGCGCTCGAATAGCAACTGTTACTAACCAAGATATAAATCCTTTGCACAAATTACTGATCGTAAAAAACTTTAAAAGGTTTAAATAGTTACAACGTTACAACACGGCTTCGATATCCAATAAAAAATATATGATGCTATCTCATCTCGCTTTAATCAAAGTAACTCAATTTTACAAACAATTCAACAACAGCTTCTACAAAATTGGAATCCAATTGCACCTATTTTTTGAAACAGCTTCGATAATTAACTGTACATTTGCCACAAACTTTGGTCCAGATCTAATTTTTTCGCCTCACAAGCGACGAAGTGTCATGTTAGAAGATGATAGTCAATAAGAAACAACTAATTTTATTTATCCTTGTTTTAAACATAACTAAAGTTTTCAAAGAACTTTATGTTGTACAATAAAAACATTCAATGTTTACGTGATATTCGAGTTCGAAAATATATTTTTTAGTTCGAATGCACGTTTCATAAAAGACATGGTTTCAATAAAGAGATGGTTTCTACATCGTGATATTTTCTGTTGTAAAATGCATTACTTGGTAATGCTCCATATAATAACTATGTATTTCGGGCCATACCTTCGAATATTGACCTCTGTCACGTATTCTTTGACGTCGGTCAATACTGTCCCGTATTTCCCTTATTTTTTTTACTATGCTGCTTGTTTATGATGCGAGTTTTTATATTTTTTATTAGACACCTGCATGACACATTTATAGATCCCATACCTTTTAAAACCTTAGATATTGGCCATTAGTCGAAACTACCCATAATAGTCTAAGACATCTATTTAATTTAACAAAGTTAATAACTAATGTAAGGATAATAATGCAAATAAATAATGTAATAAGGTTATCTTTAGAACTTGAAACACACAAGAAAGCTTTATTTCATCAAGAGGAATCATTCTGCAAATTTTGGACACCTGATTACCTTAAGGCGTAAATCTTTGCGATCACAAAATGTTGCGGAACTTATTTTTTCAAAATCGCAAAATTTAATTCCGCTAAAACTAAAGAATTTTGCGCGTTGCAAAATTTAATTCCGCATTTTCTAAAATTAACCTAAAAGGTTGAGTAAAAGTTAAACTTATTGTTTATCTATTTTTTAGGTCAATTATCATATTCGAAAAATATTGAAAATACGATGGGATAAAATTAGAATTCTTTTCAATATATTATCTTAGTTTTCATCAGAATCACTCAGTTCTATGGCACTACTGGCAGATTTTGTTGTGTCTTTAATTTTAATTTTCGTTTTTTCGGGTTTTGGGTTTGGATTTTTTGTCAAAATATGAACTAAATAAAATACGAATATCTTTATGATATTTTTTTTGTTTTCGTTTTCGTTTTCGCTTGAAGCGTTTGGAATTCCGGATGATCCGCTTTCTTCATTTTCTCTTATAAATTACTCCTCTAATAATTTGTAAACCCTTTTTTAAAAGATTCGTATAAAGGAAAAAACCTTCAAAATATTGAAATCGCAAAATTAAATTTCCTCATTTGTTATTGCTATTTATTATAACTGATAATTTCGCAATATTAATGAATTTGTTCAAAACAGAGGGTATTACTTTTTGTGCCTTTTTGAATTTTCATAAATGCTTAAAAGATAAGAAACGTTTACAATCTTTTACGAAAAAGAAATAAAAATGTTTTAGTAGATAATATATCTATTCAAGCTCCAATCTAGTTACAATTATTAAGATACAAAAAGTTATTCTTCATCGCCATACGCCTTGTGTCCATAGCCGTATCCACCATATCCTCCTCGACCACCATAACCATATCCGCTTCCATAGCCCCGTCCTCCATAACCGCCATATCCGTATCCGCTTCCGTAACCGTAAGTAGGGTCCCCATATACTTTATGGCCGTAGCCGTAGCCGCCATATCCTCCTCGACCACCATATCCATAACCACTTCCATAGCCGCGTCCTCCATAACCACCATATCCGTATCCGCTTCCGTATCCGTATGTTGGGTCACCGTATGCTTTGTGTCCATAGCCAGAGTACCCATGTCCTCCGTAGTTTCCGTAACCTACTCCATATTTACCATGTCCATAACCTCCATATCGGCTTCCGTAACCACCATATCCGCCACGTCTTCCTGCATAACCGCCATACCGACTTCCGTGTTTGCCATAAGGATAAACTTTGTAGGTATATGTACTAGGATCGCTTTCTTCGTCTGTGTTTAGAAACAAAAAGAATTATATATTTATCAGCTCTGACAAAAATGAAATCTTTTTTACCAAAATTTGGTGCATTACGAAAAACGCAATAGAAATTATTACCTTCATCCTGAGTGGGGACATCTTCTTCTGCAAATACTGAAACAAATAAAAAAAAAACTTCCTAACACAGTGTCAGTATGTCACAGGGACTTAAAAAACTTTTTGAAGTTGACAATGTCTTATAAGCTGTACTTTCTGCACTCTACTTACCAGCTAGTGTTCCAACAAGGAAGCAAGCAAGAAGTATCCAAAGCTTCATCTTGAATCTACAACAACAACAACAAAAAAATGTATATCGAGAAGCAGGATACCACTGAGTAATTTCACAAGTGAGCATCAGACGTTTTCAAAATAGGCAGATTACCAACCTGGTGTTTTCTACTCTTGAAGCAGCACGCTTATAGCTCTTTCAAGTGAGAATGATTTTTAAACAGTTTTATCGCCTTTTATACTTTCTCGAAGACGACACCATGCTGATTTTGGAATGAAAAGAAGTGTCGTTTTGGTCGACTAATCACAATAGCATCGTTTATAACGCATGGGCCGGTCGTTTGAGGTAGGATGGGAAGTGCTATTAGGTACCAATAATTATGAACTATGAGTGCCTCAAAAATTGGCATCGCTAAGCTTAAAATTCTCTATGAGGAACAACATAACAAAAATATAAAAATATACTAAAAATAGAAAGAAAATGTGATGTATTGTTCTCATAGGGAACACAAATAAAGCATACTTTACGTTACTATGTTTTTTGTTATAAGGTCACATTACTTTTGTGTGTTTTACTTATATTACTTGTCTACGATATTATAACTAGTCTATATTACTAATCCGCGCAATGAAAAAACAAACAAGTTTGTTTCGTGTACGTAAGAACATGAACAATAAAGGTTGACTACCTCTGCGTTTTGTATAGTAACAATTTCAAAAAACAAAAGACAAAAAAATTAATATTTAAAAAATGTAAAGTGTTCCTGTGGCTATTTCTTTAAACAAGACATCTACTTTGTCTTTGACTCACAAACAGATTTCCAATACTTGTTTACCACGAAACTCAATGGATGAATTTTTACGATGAAAGCTCGTTCGTTTTAATTCATCTCAAAAAGAAGGAGCTTCTGATGTAAGTTGAAAACGTATTTCAGTTAAAGAAGTATGCTAAGAGCATCCAGAAGATACTATAATGCAAATGAAAAATCATATTCTGTATAATAATTTTCACGACAATTTATCCGACTATCCAAACGCTCTAAAAGACCCATTAGCGTCTACTTTATTGCCGGGTCGTTGTCAAGAATTATGTAGTAAGAGAGAGGCAAGGACGAAACCTTTGACACAGGGCCGTCGATGCTGGGACCTAGAGAAGGTCCACGGTTCCTTCTTTTATTTGCCCAATAATTTTTTTTCTTGAAATCATGTATCACTATTATGCTGTAAATTTTTAAAATGAATAATTTACGTTATGAAAATGGTCTATAGACCATGTAAACAGCAATATTGTTGTTTAAATTTTCAAAAAGGAACACTTTTCTTATTCCCTCGCTGTATTTTTATATGATTTTTAGAGTAACAAGAATTCTAAAGGTCTGAAAATGAACACTTCAAAATTGCATAAAACAAATCGAGATAGTTCTTTTCTTGCATTCAAGAAGGCTAATTTTTTTAACTCCCCCTTAGGGCGTCGGAACCAACTGCGATTAATTCTCTACCTAATATGTCCCCTTCACTTTTACTAGACAGCCCTATAAAAGACACACTAAAAACTGGAAAACAGATTGAAATTGTGCGCAGTGGTAAATAGATTATGAACTTGCAATTCGAAAAAATAAAAACAAAAAGTTACTAGTCATTATTTTTGTTGTGTTAACTATTATTGACCCACCTGAAACTCTGATCAGAGAAGTTGTGCATAGGCCCTGCGAAGTAATTTTGAAAGGGGAGGGAGTAAAAAGGTTTAGTATGTAAGGAGACCACACCATGATTAGGGCTGACAAGTGAGAAAATGTTTCAAATTTGAGCTCTTTAGATTGGCTAAAATTCAGTCTAAATTCTATGATGCTTTTAGGTTTCTACAAAAAAACTAAAAATATAAGAAATAGAATGTTCGTGTTTAAAAGATGTGTAAGGATTTTTAACTCAAAAGAAGGATGAAATACAAAATATAATTTAAACATCCTTCGATGGATGGTCGCAACCAACACAGAACATTTCTACGTGCACACAGCATGTTTTCATATTTCACAAATAGCAAAGGCGCGAAAAAATATTTTCTTGTCTTGCGGAAATATTTTAAAACAATTAGAAAGGATGAATCCTTAGGAAAAAGATGTGGCAGGTAGCCGCCCCACCCCAGATTTCACCGTGCCTGGTCCATTTACTTTATTTAATCACTACAAAGCATAAACACGGAGACCATTTATAACACATGAGTAATAATGTACATTTATGAGAGAAATTACATTTCTTTAATATTATGCAATATTTTTTCACAGACGTAATCTATTTTTTAATGTTTATTTATCGATAACACATGGCAATTAAATCCAATTACCTTCCGAGTATGTTGATGTTGATTTTAGTTCCTGTTGTAGATCCACCAAATGAACTATAATCTATTATGAGACTGGATATCCCAATATCATGTCTGGCTAAACTTAACTCACCTTTTACTTGTAAAGAGATATGAAATCTATTGCAGGAAGTTATCTGCAGTGTATATTATGATAGGTAATCCTATTCAGGCTGGACTTTTTGTGCTCTAAAAAGCCGGGGTATGAGCTTTGATCTGATCACCGATGAGTCATTTCGACAACAGAGGCTACACCAAAAATCTTTCGACTATCCTGAAGTTAATTAAAATGATGAAAAGTCAACAGATTTCAACCTCTGAAATAAAGGTTAAACAATAATAGTGTTAAACAGATTATGAAAAAATTAAGAATTTTTTTATCTTTACTGACATATTGGTGCCAGATTGGTTAAATAATAGGGTATAGATTATCAACACAATATTGATATTAATTTAAATATACAATTTTGATAAAGATTAATATTAGTGAAAATATATTATATATATACGGAAGTGAACCGGTAAATTATAATGTTAACTTCAAGATTATTAGGTTTTATGTACATAGGTTTTCCGCTGAATAATTTGTAGATTAGCCAATCAAAACACAAAATTCGACCTCATTCAACTGATGATCAGCCAATTTAACAAGTGTCTTGAGGATAAAAATATAAACAAAATTCCATTAAAATACTCAATTGCTACAACTGTAACAATATGAAAAAAATTTAACATTTAATAATTTATTTCCATTGAAGGCATACTGTCTCGGTTTACTTTCCTTAACACAAAGTGAGAGTATTTTTTTTAATAAGTTTTAAAAAGGTCTAAGGTCTCTAATTGGTCACAACAGCAAGTGATTCCAGAAAATAATAATATGAACAGTTAAAGGGTTAAACAAGCTTGACAATCCCGTTATCTGTGTGGCAAAACAAACATACATTGTACAATTCTGTACATTTCAGTGACTTTTTGTTTTGTATTTATTTCATAGGACGTTTGTAAGAGGTTTAAAAGTGTATTTAAAGGTGTTTCCATTCGCTAGCTAATTGTTTCTACCATACTTGACGTATGTTGCCATTACAACAGCGAGGTATAAAAAATGATGGCGGCAATCGTAGCATTAATAATTATTGTTAATGTACAAGCACACGGTGATAAAAGTTGTATAACAGCTGTGGTTGGCTTCTCATCAGGCAAAACAGAATTTTTGACGGGAAGAGAATTCTAAAAACATGTCTTCGAATACCTAACAGCAAAATTCTGCTGACTTATTTTTGGTTATTTTCGTTAAAGCTTCATGTTTGTAAACTTGTTCAGAGTTGTGCATTAACTTGGTAATAAAAAGTTTAATTAGGTCGGCCTTTTTACTCCAATGTAATCTTAAGTTTTATTGGATAATCCTAACAAAAGTTATTGTATTTCCCTGATTATAAAAAATTCATAAGGGGTAGTTTCGAGTAATGGTCAATATCTAAGGCTCTGAGGGGCATGGGACATAAAAATTTGGCATGTAGGTGTCTGGTGTTAAATTTTAAGTTTTTATTCCTTTTCAAGTAGCTTCAAAACGGACTTAAAACGCTTGGTATGATTTTACGTCTGTTGCCATGGTGATTTATAGGTTAATCAGTGGTCAAGGAAGAAAATCTAAACTTTTTTACCTTAAGGTTGCACACATAAATCTAAAGTTTAAATAAGATTTAGATATGCAAGGGTCTAATTGTTCTCTAACGTGCTAACAAACATTTGTTCCTCGTCATTTTTCATTAGCCCCATTCTTTATTAGACTCCACACCCGCCGCCGCAATAATCATTCCACAGGGCGGAAGAGGCAAATAATAGATGGATACAAAGTGTTTTTTGTCCTTTTTGCCCCCTTACACTAAACATTGTCTTCTCAAATATTCTCTTGATTTTGCAAATCACACACATTTCAAATCAAGGTAGTCTTTCTGTAATAGACCTATTTCCATATCCATTTGGTTCCGCGAAATATGCATGCGAAAATGCAGAATAACATGGAAACGAGATTAGTTATGAGCAAATTTCGGGATGCTGGTTGTTTACATGCAAGTTTAAAGAATGTATCAACAAAATGTTGCCTTTTACAGCTTTTAACTGGCAGTTTCATAATTCGTAGTTAACACAGTTATAAAGAGGGTTTTGGTAGTGGTAGTGTGACAAAAAAAATTAAAATATTGCAGATTTTAAGGGCGTATCTTTTTATATATGTTAGCTATAGCTAGCTAGCTAGCTAAACCTTTAAAACCTAGCCACGTTTTTAGAATTATGTGAATACATTTTTAATTTACTGTTTCCTAATAAATTTAGAACTAAAACTCAATATACAGTTTACTAACGCTCAGTGGCACTTCATATTACTCTGAGCTGAAAATTAAAAATTAGCTTGCTGGGCGCTAAGCCAAAGTAGCTAGCAGCTAGTTAAGCTACAACCCTGGAAAAACATATTGTGAATTTAATTTTGAGCTCTCCATTCCCCCCAAATTAATATTGAATATTGAATATGCTTGACTGATGGTAACAGGAGTACTCCATCAGCCTGGAGTACAGAGAAAAAGTAACATTGACTTTGAAGAAGAAAAGGCGAGGGGACAGTAAAGAGATTTCAACATCAAGAATAATGAAAAGGCTAGATTTTTTTATCACATTTTCAAAAAGTATTTTTTCCAGGGTTTTAGCTATAGCTTAGCTGCATGATTAATCAACAAAGCATTTTTCAACATTTTTTGCATACAATGATATTTAAAATTAATATTTTCAATCTATTGGCTGTTGTGATTATGTAACTGTCGCACTCCCTCTGTCACCACTCTCTCTCTCTCTCTCTTACGGACTGTCAATAATCGTACATTTGTATCAAACATTGTGATGATTAACATTAATACTTACAGTTTGTAAGTAATATAAATTTATAGAGCATATCATAAATCTCCATATATAGAAAAAGTAAAGTCTTTTTTTTAAATGGCACCCTATTTTTTTAGGTTTTTATCCAAAAAAAGGGAAAATAAAATAATATACTTTTTCTTATAAGAATTTCAGCTGTAAATGTGCTTAATTTTTGGCAAAATCTCAGTCTCAATGTTCTTAAAAACCAGGTTCTTATGTATTTTGTTTTTTGCTTACATGAAATCTTGAAAATAATCTCTTTGAATTTTTTCCATAGTGTGAAATTGTGAAAATATAAAACCAAAAATTTTGTTTCTGACCTCACAAAAAAATTTCACATTGTTTTCACTTATTAAAGTTCGACATGACAAGCATTTTGTGGACAAAATTTTTTTTTTCTAGGCAGTATGTCAGTAAACATTTTGTGTTTTTTTCAAGCAACAATTTTTTTATTGTTTTGTGAAGTGATCCTCTCAAGTAAAAATTTGTTTTTGACCGAGCAAAATCACTGGACAATTTCATTTGCCTGAGAACATACCAAGATGCTAACTCTTTGAATACAAAATTTAAGAATTAGGATATCATCCCTTTTGTCAACCTTATATTTTGGAATTTTAAATATTTTTTTTACCAAATACAATCTACGATAGACACAAAAAAGCAAGAACATTCCAAGAAAAGTTTAAAGTCCAACTTTTCCCACCAAGTCTAATTAGTATCCTAATTCTGAAATCACAAATGTGTAAAATGTAAGTTAGAAATACTTCCAAAAATACCCTCACTTGGAAAAAATATAAACGAGTTAAAGCACCCACAAGGTCAACTAAACTACTATTTTAAAACTACAGTCGGTAAGCCTGGCTAATGTTATTTTCACAGATGTTGTTTAAAAAATAAGGTCCACTCAATAACTGGAAACACAGGATATATACCAGCAACATCACCATTTTAGTAAACAGCTTGAAATTTCACGTTTGTTTGGAACAAGTCAGACAGCCAACTAGCTAGCTACTCATAGCATTATATTCAAAGCTAGCTAATACCTAGCTCATTTAACACCAAGAATAATAACAAAAGCCTTAGAACGGCCCAATGATACATGCTATTATCCCATATTATCACTAACAATCTGTATGACAAATTAATTTTGCAAATATTGCAAGTAAACAAACCATATCTGCACTTCTTCGCTGCAAACTAAATATTTGCTCATAACTAATCTCGTTTTGCATGCTATTCGGTATTTTGGTATGTATATTCCGCGGAACGAAAATGGATATGGAATAGGTCTATTTGTTTATGATACTTTATCAGCAAAAATAATGTAGGGAAATGTAGGGAAAAGTAGGGAATTAAGAATTTCTTTTTTTTTAGGTTAATTCTTCATTTTTCTAGCAGCAAACAAGTTCCCGTTATTTTTTCCTCTATATTTTTATTTTGTCTGGTAATATAAAGTATGTTTGTTTAAATAAGTGCTGCCTAATCACAGGAACAAAAACTTGGGCAGCGTTTCACTTACAATTCCTTGCTACAATTAGCATCATAATATCGAAAACATAATTGCTTAATATGCAATCGTTGTTGTATTCATTTGACATGCGGTTGCTAATGAAATCATTTTATCTCCTCATAGAATACACTTGAGTGAGTTTTGTATCTTGTAGAGTTCTCTAGCGCTGCTAAATAAATATATTTGTTAATAAACTTGATGTTTAGGATGCCATAGTCAAAAAAAAAAATGAGTTCTAATGTATAGAAGTATTCAACTGTCTACAGCATTTCCAGGCCAGTGAGCATTAAAATCGTTTCTGAATATCGATAACAAAAAAATCGCGAGCCTTTTGCGCTATAGCGAAAAATACAGTCAATTTGAAACAACCGTTTACAAATCATTATGTCTGATGTGGTAATTAAAAAACAGGAGCATAAACTTCTTTCCTAAAAACGGAGTAACTACGGGTTTTTTTTGTACGAGCAAAATACATTACACAATAACTGCACAAGATGAGAAGTTGTTATGATTTGTCTTGTGGTATTTAGACCAACAGAACAACAGAATTGGCTCCAAGCTATTTGCCCTCCTTTTTATCAATAATAATCACAGTAGAGAAACAAAATAGTTGACTAAATGTAATTTTCCTGGTTGTTATATAAAAAAAACGTAATTGCATTTATTTTACTATAATAATTCTGCAAGTATTAATACTCCGGTCTAGAAAGATGTGACAATTGTCATATTTTTTTCTTTACAATAGGAATAAGAAACAAGTTAAAGATTCATGTCCAAGCACTAGTGTTCTGAAAGTAATTAATGATTTAGTAGAGAAACAGAGAAAAGTGACAGTTGACCGGTGGTTGGTACAAGCTCTGTTTCAAACAGGTTCTTGGTACAAGCTCTTTTTTAAACAGGTTCTTGGTACAGGCTCTTTTTCAAACAGGTTCTAAAGGCCCCAATAAGTTTATAGGAGCAACAAATACATATGCAACATGCACACACGACAAGACAAGATGCAAACACATCACCCAAGACTATTTTAAAGTATAAAAATAATGATAATTCGAAAAAGCCAACAAAAATGAAAATTGTTCTGTTTGATAATTGTTTGTATGGATAGATAGAAGTTGTCAAAAGAAACTTTACATTAATATCATTTAATTTATTTGATGTAGTTAAATGTTCAATTTTTGAAGAAAATATTTCTGTGCTGATGACAAACAATTATTCGCAAAAATTTCTTAAGCAATGTTAGTGAAAACAGTGAGCCAAAATTTGTTTCCAGAAGAGAGTCCAGGATGTGTGGCAAATTTCAAAGTATATAAGTTCAACTGCTGGAGGCTCGCGCCTTTATTCGAGATAACAAAAAGGTGAAAATTTTGGATAGTTAGGACAAAAGCATTATCTTATCATTTATAGCCAGGTTATTTAAAAAAATTGTTACATTGTTAAAGGACAAAATAAAGGTGTGATTTAGGCAGGACTTCATGTTTTTATAATTTTTCATTGTACATGACTTTATTTCGCAATGTATATAGTCCTTCCCTTAACGACATGCTATTATTGAAGTAATGTCTAAGAGAAATTACTAATTAAGCAATTACTGGGCAAGTAATGGGTAATTTTAATTACCAGCGCATATTGCATAACATTCATCGCTATAATTATAACACAATATGAAAAAAAGAATTGTCTTTTTTAGATGAATTTATAATGAAATAAAAACGCATTATGGTCAATACTTACTGATTGTCTATTCAACTGCCGAAAACATCACCTACTTCAGGAATGTCTATTGACGTGACTGTCCACATTTTGGTTGAATTGTGACTCATGATATTGCATTTTTTATATAATGACTCAAACAAGTTTAGTATCTAAGAATAACCTGAGAAAAACTCTCCCAGTTTTTCCAAGAATGCATGACCTTTTAAAACAATTTTTACAAAATCGCCACTATATCTAAGTTGAAGTCATCAAAAGTAATCCCATCTTAAAACAGGAACGTTTACACGACGCCCACATGCCTGTCCATCATTAAATTACTTCCCCTCTTCAGATGTACTGCATACTATGCAACTCTTTGTGATTTCTGCTAATGTTCCAACTATTCTTTATAGCGCAGTTAGACTTTATGCGTAAATCATAGCACAGTAGATTCTATAAATCCATGTTTTATTACTGTAACCTTTCCTTAACTCAAATATCTTTCTTATTCGAACAATTATTTTAGTTAATTACTTCTTATCTTTGTTTTGACATGCATTAAGGGGCTTACATTATTTAAATTTTAGTTTACCAACTCCATACTTCATCCAGCGAACAAATTGTTTATATACGATTCAGATACAATTTCGACATTGCAATAATTACGAAACTTTCATTACTTTCATTACTCGAACTGCAACTATATTTTTCAACGCTTTTTGATGTTCGGGTTATAGAGAGTTTACTTTCACATCTATGGTTCGTGAACAGAGGATAGCGTGCGTGTGTGTGTATGTGGAAGAAGGAGAGAGGGGAGGGGGCGGATGTAGTGGGCGGGTTGACGGATGGATGGATTGAGAAAATCCATCAGTTGTGAACTATAACATTCTAACCAAAGATACTTTGATCAAATTAGACGGATATTTATAAAATAAAAAACGAAACAACAAACAAATAAAAAAGCAGTACTATTTATGTCATTAAGGAATCATACTGTCTGTTCCGTCACAGATTAAATATTTTAAGAGGGAATCCTAGAAAAGCCGAAGAAAAGGTGAATGCGCGTATAAATTTTTTAATGTTGACAAAACTAACGTGCTTTTAACCAACTCAGTGATGTAAATTATATTAAATATCGGCCAAACTCTTAGGCGAAAAACTAATTAGTTGATTTTTAATTACTTCTCGACTCCTGTTAATTTTCTTTTTCTTTTCTTTTTTTTAATACTTTAATTTAATTCTATTGTAATCCACTATTGCTTAATTTCACAATCTGTGCAACTTTATTTTGCATAGATAAAAGGTGCCAGGAAAATTTAAAAGCTATTACCTAAAGTAACTAGCAAAGCGACGGAAAACAAGCGCGTCTAATCTCTAACGGGCAATCTCTCAGACACATTTTATTGTTAGGTTAATTTGTGCATTTCCAATCCCCCTGGAACGTGTATCTATTATCTAAAATATTTCTTTCCTCGTGCGTTAAGTAATCTTGCATCCTTCTTTTTCGCTTTGTGATAATCAAATTCATTTCTGGTTTTGTGGTAGCAAAGCATGCTACTTAATAATAATAAAAAATCTCATTATGAACCACGAGGAGCATGCGTGCAAGTAGCTGCCGATTCGTATCACCTTACTGATGAGTATAAATGTCCGTTTTAATTATATTACTCATCTCTATATTAGTAATACCCGCACTTTGTTCAAAATCGTATCCGAATATCTAATTTGTGTTACGGATGCACGAAATGGCGATGCCCGAGATATATGCGCCAAAGGAGGATCTGATGACCGTTAAACGGAGTGCAACCGTGTTGATACTTCCAATGGCTAACGACGCATTCTGTGTCTGTTACCACATCTAATTCCCTGTCAGTGGACGCACGCAATATTTACAGACGAAATCAATTTGCCTGCAATGCCCTGCGTGAATGCCGGTGGAGATTCCACTTGTCTTTCAGACAATTATTTTGTCGTTACAAATTGGTAAAGGTCTGCTTTGTAGAAAACAGTTTATATGACAAGTGCAACCTAAAATAAACAAAATTGTATATTGTCAGGCATACTTCATTGGTAGTGGTAAATGCTTTTTATGCCTAAATATTGTGTTCGTAATAAACTGTTCGTGATTTTCTGAGCAGGGAGATCTTAGTCTTTTTTCTCATTGGTAAAGTAGAATGTTGATTCCAAATCATTCTGAACAGTTCATGCTAAACACTTCTTAGCTAACTGAGGTCTAGAGAAAAAGAATTTAGCTTGGCATCAGCATTAGATACTTACATTGAAATTAGTTAGAGTTTCTACACTGTCCACAACAGCATTGTCTCACTGTCTTTAAAATTTTAATGAAACAAAACGTAAGATTGGTTAAATAATGGATACCATAATTGAAACTGTAACAGAGAACCATGTTTATAACAGTCTTTTACGTTACAATTCTGTTTTTACTTGAAACCTTGGAACGACATAATACACCTCTTCACAGGTTGTTCGCTCGTTTTCTGTATTGAAAAAAGGGAAGTAAACAGACTAAATTTAATAAGGCTTTGACCATGGACATTATGAATATTTATCATTTTCTGAAGAAATAATTAATCTCACGGTATGAAAATTTAGTATGTTATTGGCAGTAACCCTGCTTAAATATCTCACAAAAAAATTATTTCACTTTTCTGCATGGTCAGAGCCTTCTTAATTCATAACAGTTTACTTCCTTTTTTCTCAATTCTCATTAACCCTATTCGGTCCGGGGTTTTCGAACATACTATGACCGACTCCGCCCCCCCCCCCCCCTCAATAACTTTCATAGGGTTGTTCAAATTGAATCAAACTTGGCACACTTATAGTACGTCATAAAATGAACAAAATGGCTGCAATAAATTTTTGCTTGCGTTAGCACATTTTCTGTGACTTCATCAGAAGCTTGAAACTTGTTAAAAATGCTACCATCTGCTTAAAATTTAATTACTTTTGTTCCAGAGCGAATTTATCCATTCTGTTTGAAGTTTCTGAAAGCTAAATAAAAGTTATTTAACATATTTTACGTTTTTTACGTGGATCGCATAAAAAATTGCCAAAAATTGCCCGAAAATCCGGTTTTTTCCGATTTTCGGGTAAAATCCGACAAAATCGGGAAATCGGGTTAATCACGTGTCCAAATTATGCAAAATGATTCTTCTTAATAAAACAAAGTTGTGTTGCAAGTTTCAAGTTCTAAGGATAATCCTAACAGGAGTTATTAAATTTTCCCCATTATAAGGATTTCATAAAGATATTTAGGGGTAGTTTCGAGTAATGGCCAATATCAAAGCCTCTGAAAGGTATGGGACCTAAAAATTTGGCATGCAGGTGTCTAATAGATAAATATTGAAACTCAGTAAGTTTCATAGCCATATAACATAGCAATAAGGAGTTATTAAAAAAAAAACGTCAGCCAATGATTTTATCTCAAAGCTATTGGATACATTTATGCCCAGCAGTGCAGCAGTACAGGTCAGATTAGCAATATCAATATAGCTACGCTGCATAAAATAGCTGTTTGTCGCGCTGCTCGTGCAGAAAAGTACGAGGACATTTATGTCATTTCCGTTATTGAATTATTCCTAAATTAAATGACACTTCCCATGTCCACAGACTCTAATTGGTTTCACATAAAAATGACATCATCTTTTTTTCCCCAACTCATCAGTTCTAACTACTACTCATTCAGGTACAACTGCTTAACTTTTTGTGACGAGAATTTAGTCCCAGAATCAAAATCGGTGCTTTTCTTAACTTGTTTATTTTCTTGTTTATATATGTCTTGTTCATAAACGCAGGTTATGAACAAGACACGATGATATCCGGATTTACTGCATTGCATTCAAGACAAGATGGATTTTTTCAAGAAAAGGTCGGTCAAATTGGTTTGCTTAGAGTTTAATCTGGAAACTTTGAACGATTTCAATTCAGGGGTACCAATCATCATAAGTTAGTGTCAACCAAGGTGTCAATGTCATCACGTAATTGAGATGTGGTTGGCTTCTCCACAGCAGGAGCTGCATCTTGATCTTCACCTTTCTCTTCTTGACTTTTCTCGATATCATCTCCCAAATCAGCCACTAAGATATTATCATCAAACTCTAATGGCTGAGTTACAGGAACCGTATCATCAAAAAAAGCGACATGTTCAGCAGACAGATCGTTGAAATGTTCATCCATGCTAATCAGTTGGTATCTTTTAGTGCTGCAAGCGGGTCGTCGGATGAAAATGTGTCGTCGTCAATCTCAGTAAAGCATGCTTTTTGAAGCAGTCTTGACGGTTTTCTCTATAACGTTATGCCACGTTATAACGTTTTCATGGCATCTAACAGAGAAATTTTGTTGTTGATTGCATCAATCATTTTTCGGATCATTTTCACTCTGCACTATGCTTTCAAAGGACCAATTACTCATCGGTCCATCGGCCGAAGGGCGGATGTTGTGTTGGGAGGAAGACAAAAAGATTGCTTTAGTTCTCCAATTTATGGATGAGGAGTACAATTGTCGATGATAAGAGCAGTTTTTCGGTCCCTCTTCTCCATCTTGTTATCAAACCCATTCTTCAAAAAGTTTGGAATCCATCCAGATTTTCTTTTTACCCGATAACGACAAGGCAATTGTTTTAGATTTTTAAAACATCTTGGTTTTTGTGATTTGCCGATAACGAACATTGGGAGTTTTCGCCCTTCATGTTAGCTGCAACCAGACCAGTTACTCTGATCTTATTGTTTTCACCTACAAAACATTTTTCATCTTTAAAAATGAGAGTTCTGTTCGGTTATCTTTGAATGAATAATAAAAGTAAATGTGTAATGCCTATTATACACAAATCAAAAAAAAATAAAACTACTATTTTGCCGTTCTTAAAAGTTTTTTTCTAATTTGACCCTAGATTATGATTATAAGTTTCATGCTTATAAAAATGTACTGGGATAATTGGATTCGAATATCATTCGAATGCTTTGAAAGTATTCAAATTTTGAGTTGATTTTGGAAATATAAACATTGCTAAGTGGGTGATATTCTTTTTTCATAAACGAGTACAGGTAACATGGAAAATTTATCAAATGATACACAAGTTTCTATTGTTCGTAAAAAAGAAATGAAAATGAAATCATTTGTGTTGGGTTTTCCAGGAGTACGGCAAGATTTGGGCACCGATGTGAAATGATGTCTTGCACGCCGGCGTGAACAAAAAAGACAGTTTGGCTGATTCAGTTCACGGAAAGAAAAATTCCATTGCTAGCCATTCAATGAAAGGCAAAAATGAAAGATTTTTCAAAACGATTTTTTTACTTTCCACAGGCCAGTGAATATCATTATTGTACGGTTCATGTCACCGGAAAAGTACCTAAGCAAGGAGACGAAAAAGGCATAATAGTTCCATGTTTATTATTGTTTAAGGGTCAATTAGGAGAATGCACAGAGGTTTTAAATGTAGAACTTAAAAAACATATAGAAATGTATATGATAATATGTTAAAATAAAAAAGTACCTGATTATGTTTTGAAAAAGACGCTTTTCATTTTCTTCCAGCGATCGAGCCATATTAGTCAAGGGGCTAATTGGAGCAGAAATCGTTTTACCTTACATTCATGGTAAGTAAACAAAACCCACATAGAAATGATCACAAGAACGCCATATATTATAATTTCTCTACTGGAATGCACAAATCCAAGCAATCTGTTGAATATGGTCCTTAAAAAATTCAAAAAAACAACCAAACTTTATTTCATACCAGGCCGCCATTTTTCTTCTCAAAATTAGCACGCGATGAAACATGAAAAAAAACAAATTAATTATTCAGAAAACATATATTTTTAAAAATGAAGATTCTATTCATGTTCTTATTAAAAACAATATTAAAAGGCATGTATCTAGTTCTTTTATACAAAGGAGTTTATTTCTAAAATCGGTACTTATATAATTACCGGACGTGGTGTCCGGTAATTATATAAAATTGAGCTTAGATAAAATTGAGCTTCTCTTCAGGAGAGGTAAACTGTTAATTATACACTTAATTCTAACTCGTGTTTACATGATACTTAAAGTGTACATACTTTTTTTAAAAGTAATGTCAAAAGAGGAAGAATCTTTACGCAATAACCATGAAGAAGCTATAACGAAGATCTTCCTTTGCGCCTTACATGTTGCTAATCGTGGCATAGAAAAAGCAGTAATATAAAGATGTAAGATGTAAGAGTAGAGCCGAGTCTTCTTGAAATCAATGGCGAAAGGTTCCAACAACGCATGGGAAACGACGGAAATGAATTAAGACTGGATGTGAGTGCACGCAGTTTCTGGATTCCTGACCAAAGAGTATTTTTAGACATAAGGGTATTCAATGCCTACGCTCAGAGGTACAGGGATATGGAAATAAGCAGAACCTTCCAGAAAAACGAAACGGAAAAGAAGAAACAGTATAACGAGCGCGTACTTCAAGTGGAGAATGGTTCCTTTACACCTCTTGTATTCGCAACAAATGGTGCGATGGGCGATGAGTGCAAAGCCTTCTTTAAACGCTTAGTCGATATGATTGCTGAAAAACGGTCCATTCCGGTATCTTTAGCAACAAATTTCATACGAACAAAGATATGTTTCTCGCTGCTACGGTCGACAATTCGATGTGTTCGGGATTCTAGATCGACGCTAGATAGGGACATTAATCTCAATGACTTTGCGTTGGCGAATAGAGCTTCCATTTACGATTGCATCTAAATGTACTGTTAAATCAATATTAGTTATATGTCGTTTCGTATTGTAATGTCACCCTTTCATTGCTCAAAGTGTTATCTTTCCACGTATAATGTCTTTAGTCATTTGTGTTTTATATTGTAAATTCTAGGTTGGTTTATGTTAATAAATTTGACTTTGACTTTGACGAAAAAGCAGTAATAACCACTGCTGACAGTGACGTTACTTAGTAGGCTTGTTACTACATTGGACGTGTCGTTGTATGTCTCGGTTGGTATCAACGAACACATAAACATCGCCGAAATTGTGTCAATGCTTGGAGAACAGTGTTGCACAGCGTTTCTTTCTTTACATGCTTTTACAGGAAATGACTATACCAGTGCTTCCTTTTTCGTTGGAAAAAGCTTTCTAGTGGGAGATACATTTTCTTTTAATTCAGAACTTTTTCCGTCGTTAGAAAAGTTTGTGTGCGTTTTGTACGGTACAAATAAGTTATCCGGGATCCCACTTAAGCGAATTTTTTTTGCTTTAAAGGGTTAGTAAGTTTAAGGGACTAGGAAAAAGTGTACTACTTATCGCGCCTCCTAATTATCCGGGGTACCACTTCACGAGAGTATGCTGTACTTTAAATAGCACATTAAAGCGTGGTATAACCGGAAAGCAAATAATATTCATTGTTGATGTTACCTAGAAACTTAACAAGGCTACATCGGCGACATCAATGTTATTATATTTTTACTTTTAACAAACTGTGCCACCTCTCCTTAAATGTTGCCGGTCATCTCTGAAGGCTCGTAGCTCTTAAGTAACATTAAAATGTGAGAAAAGACAGGAGTTTAATGTATATAAGAAAATTTTAGTACGGTTGTCGTTTATTGCTCTCTTTTGCGTTTCCGGAAAGTTTTATTTATAACAAATATTGATATTGAAATGGTATAATAAACTAAACTGTATTAAAGAGAACACTGTGCTGTTATTATT
The DNA here is from genome assembly GCA_030067915.1 of Hydractinia echinata. Lineage (NCBI taxonomy): Eukaryota > Metazoa > Cnidaria > Hydrozoa > Anthoathecata > Hydractiniidae > Hydractinia > Hydractinia echinata. Next base: position 20,789 of record JASGCC010002791.1, read on the forward strand.
AAAGGTGAGTAAAGTCCTGATCTGCAGCAACATGATTGCTTTTAAATGGCTACCGCTTAATCGGTAGAAATGATGTTCATAACCCCTTCTACGACTTAAACGTCTATTGGTATAGTTCAAAACGATCGTCTTCCCCTGTTGCGGTATAGAAGACCAAAACCTTTAAAAGATTTCTTGAAAAATTAAATAAATGTGAATAAATTTTAGAGGAACAAGTGTTAAAACCACAAGGGTTTTCTTTTTGAAATTGGAAAAATCACTCTTTAAATATTCGAAAATTAAAAAATTCTTATTAAAAAGAAAGTTTTAAAAACAATCTAAAAAAAGAATGGAAAAAAACGATAAAAATTTGGCTAGGTTAAGAAAATATTTGTCTACACGAAATTCCAATTTCGGACACCACAAGTAAGCGACTAACATCCATCCACTTTCAAAAAGAGGCCTTGGCTGAAGAGTTGAATAGCATTAAAGCGAGATTGAATAATTTCGATATACAATTTCACTGAATTGAAAATCAGTTTTAACATCCATTTTAAGATTCTTTCTTCCCGCCATTCTCCTCCTTTGAGATTATTCAAAACAATAGAGTGCTTTTTCGAACGAAAAAGTGGAGGAGTGTATCAAAATAATTCCCATATTTGATATGGAATACCTAAAATTATTTAATTTTGATATCTCATTCCACCTCATTCGTTATCTGTTTAATATCCTCCTTTAATATCCTCTTCATAACAAAAATATTTTTCATTTCAGAAGAAAGCTTTGGAATAAACTCCCCAACAAGTTCTGGAGTCTCAAGAAAACAATCAGAAAGATATGGAAGCTTTTGGCACTTTGTTTTAGCCAATCAAAAAAAGTAAAACAAATCAGCTTTCTGCAATGTAAACTTGAAAAATCAGAAAAAATTGCACTCGTTTCTCGGTATAAAATAAAAAAATAGCATATATTTCGCGTACATTAGCCAATCAAAGTCCGAGAAAAACTCAACCATACGTTAATACTACATACCAAATTCCAAAGCTATTTATACTGACAAAAAGTAAATAAACTAACGACTTTCAAGGTTTCCTTCACATTGCAAAAAAATAATTTTTTGCAAATCAACAAAGCGAAAGATGTAACACTTTACTATGCAAAAAAGAATGGCCATACAATCAGGTGTTTACAAAAACACATGATTGTTCAAGTAGGTTGACATCATAAACAATTTAATCCTATAGCCCTTGGAAAAACCCACTTGATTAGGCCAAACGCCAAACGCTACAGAATTACATTTTATTGATGTTCCTAACTTTAATAAACGAACAAACAAAAAAATTCGTAAACATGTTTCAAAAAAATACAAAAACATCTAGCAGACAGACGGAAAGAGAGTAAAATAATGTCAGAGGAAAAATAAATTAATAAAATGGTGAAGAAAAATAACAAATAACAAAAGAATTAGCAAACAAACGAAAGACAGAATTGACGTTGCCAGTCCATAACCACTGCATGACCACGGCACTGGACACGATACTTGTGAAATGTCTATTTTCTTGGTTATATCTCAAATGGCCGAACAGCATAACTTTGCCGGTACTCTACAGCCTAAAGCTTTTTTTGGCATGGGGTTTAGGTCAAGTAACGAACGAAGGTGTGTTAGCTGCACTCCACGACCCGGCATGACCTGAAGAATCGTGGAATTGGGGCGTGTCAGCTAAAAAAGTACAGCATTGGATCTAGCTGATCAAAAAACCTAAGAGCCGAATTCGTAAGATCAAAGGCTCCTGTGAACATGTGAAAATTGGCATAGATAGATACGGCTTTCCTTGTTGCTTGGGCACATGATCTACAAAATTTTACTTTCCTTTTCATTAATTCATGTACGGCGTTGAAGTTTCCCACACAAAAGTAATTTGTAATCAGTTTAAGAGAATCCACATAAATTTAATTAAAATAAAAATAACTTTTATAACTGATGGAAACATGCCAAAGAAAAGTAAAGTATGAATAAATTTTTCCTGTTTAATCTGGTTGAGCAATTGTTTTACTTTTATGAATTTCAGATATAAGATCAGAGCTTGGTATACACTAGGCCACCCTTCGTAGTACCTCACTGTTAACAGTATAAATAGGACTGAAGAGGCTACCCTGAATAAATAGCTGTAACAAATGAAGAAATAAAATATAAAATATAATAGGAAGACAAACTGAATCAATTCAGAGAGGCGAATATATCACTTCAAGATAATACCAGCTGCAACCATTGCAGTCTCTCCCGTTAGTATTTTGTTACTGGCTCAAATTATACACTCTTATATTTAGAATTCCATTCATGCTTGTCATTATTCTTATTTCTTTATTGTTCTAAACAATAGACCTGTTGTTTTTAGCCTGAAATCCCAGTCTGACATTCTTAAAAAACATATCCTTATAAGAGAAAAAGTGTATAACGCACGTAGTCTAATAACTCCAGCAGTTTGTAAATTTTTTTTACAACTCTTACCGTATGATTAAATTTCGACTGAATAACATCGATTTGCGTTTTGAGATATTTACAACTATTTTCTGTCTGACCATTTTACATTGCATATTGCTTGCAACACTATCATAAGAAATCGGCAATTCTTCATTCGCCACCAACATAATTATCCTAATTAACTTCAATTCCTCACATATGTATTTTCAATTAGCGGCATGTTATGAGTGAAATTATCCTTTTTTTCCTGGGGTCAGAAAATTAATTTAAGCGGTTTTTGGTCGGCGCGTCAGGGTAAACTATATGATCTGTTACCAATGAAAATATATCGTGTTAGAGAGCTGCTTTTATTAGATCACGTGCATTGTGCTTTTTCTCTCAGTTTCCGGTTGCTTTAGTTGGAACACGTGTTGTCTTCTGGTATGTTCAAGATGATTTATGATTATTCCTTCATTTTCTAATTTTTTAATATATCTTTATAAACAATAATATCTTGCTGGTAAATCTACAACTTTTTAAAATAATAATTTTCATGGCTCAGAAGTTTTTTTTGCTAATATTTAGGCGACTTCTGAGAGCATTCTGGATAATCTCATTGCCTAGATAACTACAGGCTGATTTTGTTAGCTTAGTATGTGTTAAGATGTTTAAGTCAACAACTAGTCAACTGGCAGCAAAACGTATAAAATAATATGCTTACCAGTAGCTAAATCTAAAAATGTGTTTAAAGAATAAAAAGTTGCAGAAGCATTGGACCAAACTTGGGTCATATCAGTTGGAATATTTAACTATATGCAGAAGTTACTGCGCATAAGTAACTGTTTTTAATTTTGATTTTTAATTCATTTAATAAAAAAACAAAAAAACGCACAATCCATAAAAAAACGAAGAAATATTTTCGAAAACACGGCAACATGCGCGGATTTCATCACGACAATTGGTGACACGTATGTTGATTCATGGTACTTACTTTGTACACATTTTTCTAGCATCGGAGAATCGTGGAATATATGAACAGATATCACAAACTGTAGTTATAATAATCCGGATCTCTTGTTACTCGTATATTTTGTCATATATTTTGTATATTTGCCACTCGTATATTTGGCAATCCTTTGGTTGCATAGCATAATTCATAAAAAGTTTACCTACACTTACCTACAACTTTCCTTCTTGAAATCAACAACATTCGTACTCCATAATTTTTTTTACAACTTAAATCAAGTAATGTTTTTCATTCCCTTTTTGCATTTACCAAAGATTTTGATTTAACTTCTATAAAATCCATCTTTTCACCAAATTAACTAATATTTCAGCAGGAATTCATTTTTCCATTCAGTAAAACTTTTAACGAACTATTAATTAACATTAATAGTTTTCTTGCGCCTATCTTTGGAAAACTTTCTCGTCGTAAACACTAGTTCTGTACCGTATAAAGACTCCACACAAACTGATGTGTAATTTACGCGAGCACGGTTATAAACATATAGCGTCACGGTGAGATAAAATACAGACTCGCGAACCCCTATACGAACTTTGAAACATAATGACTTCTAATTGCAGTTATGCACGATATTTTTATCTCGGCATTGTTTCATTGTGTGTGTATCCATGGTAATTATCACAGTATTTTTACGGTCAGGTGAAACTGAAATAATATTTCATCTCTTCGGTTATCTAAGGTTGTAGTTCTAGCAATCAAAATAGCTAGCAATCAAAATATTGCGTTTCGTGACGATTTATGTTTTACGCTCTTCATCAAATCTTCATTTCTCTGTATAGCTATTTTTTTCAGTGTCTAATCGGTGAAACATTTGTGACCATACTTGAAGTAAAATTGTAAATAAATACCCTGCAAGCCTTATACTTAGAATTATCACAACAAACTGCTCCCAGGTTTTGTCGAACGGCGTTAAACATGAAATAGAAAGAAGCTGGGTAAAACTATTGTCAGTAACTTGCTATTGCATTGGTTTCTTGAATTTCATGTTTATTGATTGTTTTTGTTGCCTTTGGATTCTATATTGCTAAATTAGCAGGCGTATAATTCTAAGGGTATTATTGTAACGGTAAAGGTTTCAAATTTTACCCTCGGATTACGAGCAGAGATCAAATATAAAATAATAAACTCCATTAATGCACCAACATGGGAACATGATTCATCAAGGCCAGCCATACAAGAGCAATGTGCTGTTAAAACATTTGTTGTTTTACAACGCACAGCTACCCATGGTGTATGACAGTCATCATTAAGGCGTTGCGATGGCATTACATCTGACTTAAAAATGAAAATCGAACGATTAGAAATAGGGTAAGACAGAAAATCTCGTATCAAAGTGAATTAGTTATGTGCCTCTAAGCATGTCCTGTTCTTTATTGATTCTCGAGTGTAAAGACCTGGAGAGTTAACTAAATAGTCATAAATTCCTGCCCACTCGACATCAGGTAATTCGTTTGGATCATTAACCTAAACATCAGCAAGAAGCTGATAAGGGCACCCTGTTAACCAACAAATGTTCAGCTTAATGCGATATCGTTCTTTAGCTTCTGCTTGTAAATTTAGTGTATTATAAGAAGCCATAAGTAACAAAAAATGACTGAATCGTATGAAACCACAATACTGCAATACTTACTAACAACATGTCTCAACCTATCTCAACGCCCTTTCTTTCCCCGGCAGATTACAGGACACTGCAGTTTGTTTTCACTGCAACAGATCGCGCATGATTATTGGGCTTTCCGATTTCCCGAAATATTCTGGTTTTATAGCTAACTCGGAACAGAGAATAGGAAAAGGAGTCAACAGAGGATTTCAATTCTTTTGTTTTATATAATATTTAACCTCATATGGTATTAACCTTTTTTCCCTTTTAGGCATTGGGGGATGTATTTTGACAAAAATATGTAAAATCCAATATATGTCATATTTCGAATTAGAATCTCAAAATCCGGGGAAAAAAGGATTAAATAGGTAGCAAAACTTGACCAAACTGAAAACATAAGCACGTTGTGACATTTTTGAACTCGCACAATTATTTCATCACAATTTGAACCATTTGTCATTTCGGAATGGTTTAGAAATCTGCACATAAGCAATCTTTGTTGTCAATGTTGGTGTGTGAGACACTGAAGGCTTTGAACAGAAGTAACAACACCAGTTTCGCCACTTTATTTATTTTTTTTGACGACGTTTTGACCGTAAAACGGCCATTATCAAGTCATATTTACAGAATTTACAAGCTAGTACTATTTAAATAATTAGATCGTACGATACAATTATCGTACGATATACTAATTAACGAATAAGAATAAAGAAACTGATGCTATGTTCCTACTAAGAGTAGGTTTGTCCCTATGGATTATTAAACTTTCCTTCAGATCTAAGTCATAATTATTTCTAGCGGTGGAAAGTATTTAAAAAAATTCTCTAAACGTCGCCTCGTATGACCGTATATCGCGGGAAAATGTGGA
>JASGCC010002792.1:0-26713 GCA_030067915.1 Hydractinia echinata
TAAAGTGCAGTTGTTCCATTTTCATCTGATCTGCATATTTATACTCTGTCGAATATTTGTACGCTTTAAGAGTGTTTGTCCAAGTTTTTATAGTTACGAACTTGTAGTGTTTTATAGTGATTTCTGTGGGCTTTCCTTTTACATTTTCTTTAATTTGAAATATCTTTTCAGTTATTACGTTATTTTCTCTGGCTAGTCTGCAAATATAATGTTCTTGTCCGAAATTTTGTTCATTTCTATGAAGTCTCTCAATGTTAAGATTACAGTTTATAATCTTTTTTTACTGGTTGTGTATAATTTTTGTGCTTTTATATTTATTTTTCATCATTTTTGAGCTACGGCATCATTTTTACTATCTGGTCTGCAAATTACACTTTTGTCAGATATTTTGTACTCTTCAAGAGTGTTTGTATAATTTTTGAATAGTTACTAATTTGTGGTGTTTTATTATGTTACTGTGAAATTTTTTTCAGATTTTCATCAATTTGAAAGATTCCTTTTCAGCTATGACTTCATTTTTTCTATCTGGTCTGCAAATTTACACCCTTGTCCGAAATTTCGTACACTTCAATGAACTTTGTCTAACGTTAAGATTGCAGTTTATAAAATTGTTTACTGGTTGTTGTATACTTTCTTGTGCTTTTAGAGCGATTTGTAGTAGTAATTGAGCTATGACGTCATCATGACGTCATTTCTAAAAATAAACCATAAAAAATTGATACATTTTTTCTTTTACCAATGTTCTACTGTGAAAATGTTAAGTTCTTACCATGCCTCAATCTGGAGTTATTGATTTTTAAAGATAAAAATTGTAAAAAAATTCCCATACATGACCCCCGTCTTTGTGCCGTGTTTTGTTGCGAAATTGGCCGAAAAACGCAACAAAAAAGGGCTATACTATCTATCATAAAAATAACAATAACTAGAGAATGGCTTGGAGTTAGAAATTGCGCGACCCCTCGTTGAAACCGTATGGAAATGTAGAAAACGTTGCATACGGCTAGAAAGTCGAACGGCGCATAGAAAAATTTGACCTGAACAGCCTACTTTACAATTTACATTCTTTCTTCTAAATAGTGCGGTGGCTATATAATCTTTTGTTAAGAAAAATTCGAAGAAATTGCACATGGTTAGTTTCGTTTTTGTCGTACTATTACTTAATATCGAAATAAATATATATTTTTAAAAATAATATACGAACATCGCGAAAACGAGTTGCACACAAACCAACATTAAGCCTCATCTTTTTAAAAATTTAAAGATTCTTAAAGCGAACAATCTGTTTTTTTTACCAGCTAACCTTTTTCTCGAAAATGAGGTTTATTAAACTTTAACTGCAACAATAACGCCACCAAAACAGCAGCTTTCGCATGGCGGAATAAGGTAAAGATTTCTGCACACGCCAATTCAATTATGCTTAATATAATTTTAAATCCAAAAAAAAAAAAACAGGGCGCGACCATCCTATTTTAAATAACACGGCAAAGTCTATGCCTTTAGAATTAACTTGATAGGTCTATTGTTACAATTTTATTTTTATTGTTATATTTAGTATTTTATATTAAACGTTTAAAAAATTTAGAATTTGTGTGAACATGCCGATTGAAAAAATATATATATCTTGGATATGTCGTACATTTTGTCGCTTTTTATTTCTTAATAAACCTATATGCTAGTTATGGGGAAGCGAGCAAAGTACAAAACTGCGACATTGTGGATTATTTTACAAAACTCATTAAACTAATCAACTGGATAAATATTATGAATAACAAACGTTGCAGTTTATATATCTTCTCTATGTTATTTCGTTCCTTGTGGCAAGATATTCTGATAAAATAAAACGAATAAAATTAATAACTATAATTTCAGATTTTTTTGTCACGGAAGGGTAAGTATATTAAAACCGTTGTTTATAGGCGAAGTAGCAAGATCGTTTCATCCTGAGAGCTTGCAGATCGTAATGGCGTATCAAGTGAGTTCAATAGTATTTGCTTTTGTGATTGGGCCCTGCCTTGTTTTTCCATTTGCACAAATCAGTGCTTGGTTCGGTAACATACAAATTGAATATGATCATTAAACATGAAGAGTCAGACAGTGGGGCCAAAGCAACCTTGAAAGTAACACTGTTACCATAATTACACAAATAATTCCAGTCATTATCATATGATATAGGTAGGGCTGTCACTTAAGCAGATTATTTTGTGCACCACTAATTCTCGAATGAAATCTAATTGACATCTTTTTTTCTTTTTTTTGATCAGTCGATATTCAAAAGAAGATTATTAATTGGTTTACGTCATTTCCCAAAGAGTTTTTTTTTTAAAATGTAATAGTTCAACAATATATTCTACGTCTTGTGGCTATATAATCTTTTGTTAAGAAAAATTCGAAGAAATTGCCAATGGCTAGTTTCATTTTTTCTCGTACTATTATTTAATACAGAAATGAATATATTATTAAAAATAATATACGAACGTGGCAAGAACGAGTTTCACACTGTTGCACACAAACAAACAATAAGCCTCATCTTTTTCTTAACATGATAAAATATAAAATTTAAAGATTCTTAAAGCGAACAACCTGTCTTTGTACCAGCTAACCTTTTTCTCGAAAATTAGGTTTATTAGACTTTAACTGTATGGCGGAATGTGTTAAAGATTTCTGCACACGCCAATTCATTTATGCTTAATATAATTTTAATTTTAAAAAAAAACGAAACAGGGCGCGACCGTCCTATTTTGAAGAACACGATAAAGTCTATGCCTTTATAATTATTGTAATATTTCTATTGTTAAAATCTTATTCCGATTGCTATATTTAGTATTTTATCTCAAACGTTTAAACAATTTAGCTAGAATTAGTGTGAAGAAAGAGAATATACCGAAGAAAGCTTATTTTCGTAGTAATCGAGGCAAGTTAAGCATGCACCTGATAGCGCATGCTTGAATAGAACTTTCCCACCCATTTTTACTCACAAGTCAATTCTATTCGTACGGGTTAGACGATTCACAGAGAAGAAATCATGTATAGTGACGAAAGTGTATCAAGAGGTCATAAAAGACGGAGAGAAGACAGATCTGCTCAGGAAAGTCTCTCTTTCTAGTATTAAAATTATTTTGACAAAAAGTTTGAAGATATCCAAAGAAAGTTTGAAAAGGATAATCACAAACTAGCAAAGAAATTAAAAAAGGAACCAGAACTTTCTTTTAAGTTCAAGGGGAACAAAAAACAATACGAGTTTAATGAATCTATTCGAGGGGCTGTTTTTTAATTAGTAACATTTTTGCAAAATATTTTTTGTAGTTCTTTTTGGGTTTGGGTTTAACCCTATTTACCCGGGTCGTACAACCAGTGTACGAGTTGACTTTAAGCGGCCGCCATTTTTTTTTCGGTTTATATTGGAAGTTGGTGTCGCATGACTTTTATTTTTTGGGTATATCGCTGCGGTTCCCAAAAAAAAAAGAAAAAAAAAAGACCGGTGCCAAGATTATGAAGATTCCGTCACGGCTAATCGGAATATTCTCAATTTATGATTTTCAGCGCCTTTACGCTAAATCGCTTTTCTGTTTATAAGCACATCAAAGTTACATGTTTGTGTTTCTAACATGCTTTTTCTACTTGAATATAATCTCTATTTCATATTTTTAGAATAATATATTATATAATTACAAAATGAAAAGACAAAGGATATCCGCAGATGCGGCTATCGCAAACATTTTGAAGTTCGTTGAAGACTCGGAAGATGAATTAGATTATGACGATGACGATGGTGATGTTGATTTTTTTCAAGGTGGTCCGGATGATTTAGATGAACTAAATGGAGATTTAGGTAATATTTACAACAAGAAACATGATTATTTCCACACGTAGCTACATAGCTAGTGTATGGAAATGCTATAAATTTTGTTCGTTGAAATGTTGAAATAATAAATAATTCTTTTAGATGAAGAAGTTCCCGATGTCGAAGAGGAAAAATATTGACCAAGCCCACGATAACGGTGAAGAAATTGTAGGTCACGACGAGTACGGTGACAACGGTGAAGTGGTTGACAATCGTCAACATAATCGTTACCCGAAAAGAATCTTGACATATCAAAGGTCCATTCTATAGATACAGGTTACTTACTTTTTGTTATTTTCCTTCATGGATTTATCTGGACTAGCCATTCTCAAACATCTGTTATTATTATTACAGCCCTTGACGAAAATACTACACATCAATGCAGATTCCAAAAATAATAAAAAACATTGGAGGGAATTGCAAAAGGTGACAAAATATTCCTGATGTTCGGTATCATTTTACCAACCAGCCGACCAATAATCTACAAGGGCGACAAAGGCGTGTGGATATTTTGCATGGAAAACCGGGACCAACAGCGAAATCAAAGAACACAGCTACACCCGTTGATGCGTTTTACATGTATTTCACAAATGACATGATAGACGTAATAATAAAACGTACAAATGAGAAAATTGACACAATAATTTCTAGCGCATCAGAAGAAACAATAAAAAAATGTCCATTTGTGAAAAAAACAACACCGTTAGAAATCCGTGAGTTTATTGGATTGATGTTATATCGTGGTCTTTATAAACTCAATACTTTCACTGTGAGGAAACTGTCTTCAGATAGATATGGACCTCCAATATTTAGTGCAACCATGTCGCGACACAGATTTTATTTTCTGATCGCAAACTTGACATTTGACGACGAAACTACTCGTGGCGATCGATGGAAAAAAGACCGTTTACTGTAATTCGAGATTTCCTTGAACTGTTCAACAAACAATGCATGACATGTCTTCGAGCATGTGATTATCTTTCCTTTGACGAAACACTTTCTCCAATGCGAACACAAATTGCATTCAAACAGTATAACCCAAATAAGCCAGCCAAATACGGTTTACTTTTCAAATCGATAAACGCAGCTAGATACGCGTATACGTACATCACCGCACCATATGCTGGAAAGCCTGAAGAAGATGGAGGAAAATTTTACTTTCCTGGAACAGAAACCATAACAAAACATCTTGTTTCGACATTGCATAAACATCAACCCCTCGATGGTCGAAACATATCATTTGACCGCCTCTACACTTCCTTCTCACTCGCAACGTGGCTCTTGAAAGAGATTCATGTCACGTGTATTGGTACACTAATGGCTAATAGGAAGGTATACCAGCTGACTTGAAGAAGGTTGACCACAGAGAGGCACTTTCCACTGAATTTTATTGGGAAAAAGAAGGAGATCTTGTTTTGGGTTCTTATGTGGTGAGTACGGCTACAAAGAAAAAGAAAAATGTTCTCATGCTTTCGACAGTAAATCCCATTCTTGGTACAACCATTGACGACGACAAGAACAAAGCGGCACTTTATAAACTGTATGATTTCACCAAAGGCGGGACCGATATTGTAGATCAACGGATGGGCTTTTACACATGCAAGGTGAAATCTCGTAAGTGGTCCATGGTTGCATTTGCCTATATTCTAGACATGGCTCGGGTGAATTCATCGACTTTGTACGCATTGAACAAAGAACTGTGTCCACTGAAGCAAAATTCTTTTGAATATGGCATGGATGTTGCATTTGATCTTGTGAAACCATTTCTACAACAAAGAAATCAAGCGAGGTTATCACCAGTTGTGAAAACGAAGATAGCGATAACACTTATGACCATGAAAGCTGATACAGATCACGAAAACCTTGCCGCCAATCATGATAACCAGGATATTTACCCTGCATCAAGTAAAAAAAGGAGGCGATGCAAAATGTGTATCAATAATCTCAAAACCGGTGAAAGTCAGAATTCCATATGCGGTGTATACTTCACTTGTCAGATGTCTGGAATTCATGTATGTCGAAATCACTCCACCAACAAGTGCAACAATTGTAATGGCATTTGAATGGTAAAAAACTTGTATATACCTTTTTTTTACAATTTTTCTGGTTGTAATTGGTTCTTCAATTCAGTGTTAGGTCTTTTATGAAAGAAAATTTACTAAAAGTGTTTTTCATTATCATTTTTGTCAAATTTTTGAACGGATAGTCATTTTTAAAAATTACGCTTGGTAATTTTTTTCAAGATTTTGTTGATAATTTGAAGGGTCAAAAACGTTATTGTACATAGTTACACAACTTCTTTCTGTTTGCAATTGGTTCCTCAATATAGTGTTAGGTATAATATGAAAGAAAAATTAACTAAAAATATTTTTATTATCATTTTTGTCAAATTTTTGAACCGATAGTCATTTTTATAAATTACGCTTGGTACTTTTTTGTGTTAATAGATAGATTTATGTTGAAAGCATTAATACCGTGATTTTTTATGCTTCATACATTCCATTTAGGCTAAGTTACTTCCAAAAACAATTTGAGACCAAAAGGACTTGTCGTTCTCTTTTTTCAGGGCTCGTACAAATCTGTACGAGCCGGGCCATTGAGGCCTAATCTGACCCGGGTAAAATAGGGTTAAGACTAGTTTTGAAATATTTGCACTAGGCGCTTGTTTAGGCATACTGCTTAAAATCCAATAGAACGCCCTTTCGGACATTGGCTGCAGAAAATTTCCACAAATGTGAGCAATTTTTCTGAAGACTGGTTCCATTGTGATGTCGTCTATTTATTTCCCAGACCTTCTACGCAAATCGACAAGTAAAATAACGCATGCGGTAAGCCGTTGACCAGCCCATTACAAACATTATTTTCGAGTGAAAGCATCTGAAACTAAAATCTAGTTTCTTTATGTAGTTGGATTTACAACATACATCAGTAGAAAGATGCTACTATAGCCTAGCCCGGGTAAAATAGGGTTAAACTAACATTTTTGTTCAAAATTCGTTAGTTAACATAAAATGGACACATATAACTTGTATAGACAGTATGGTGAATGTGTGAGGTGAAAGTGCTAGTTGTCACACGGAGAGCACAATATGGCACGTTCTAATGCTTTTCAAAATAGTTTCCAGGGATTTTCTTACTTCTTTGATATCGAAGGGTGCGCGAAGAAACGACCGGTCCAGTCTGTTTTTTTATTTATTGAAATTTTAGTCTAGTCACTGCATGCGGACTACCGAAAGATCGCATTACTGTATTTTATGCATTTTATCGGAAACAAGCAGGGAAGAAAGTTTTTATTTTTATTGTTAAAAGAATCCAGTTCGCTTTTTTATATTATGACCATGCATCCCTTGCAAACCAATAGTTTACTCATATAAGCAAAATAAATTGACAAAAGAGATATAACATAATATTCTTTGCATTTTCGTACGTAAAAACATGCCTTCCACAAATAAAATAATTTTAAAATAATTTTATTTGTGGAAGGCAACAGGTAAAAATAAAAATATTGACCACAAAATACAAAAACAAACTCTCTTATTTTCTAGATACAGTAGCTTATATATATAAAGCCAAATCAAAAGCTAAATGAATTAACTGACAAGTAGCCATTATGAAAATAAAAAAAACAAGCTCAAATAAAATTTGCAGAACGAAATTTCGATAAAAATTCTAGTTTTCAATCGAATTAAAAAATTGATCAATTATGTCAACAAGGAAGTTTACAGTAAAAGAGACTGCTCCTCACAAAGACATATCACATATTTGATTCCACATATACACTATAAACAAGTCATATGCAAGACTTTAGATATTTCAGGATTTAAACATTAATCCCCTGAAGGTATACAGCAATCCCCCGAAGGTATACACGAGTTTCTGTAAAAAAATATGAAGCCGTCGTGTTCATTTTGAAACTTGGTGTTACGTAACATTGAGCTACCATCTTTCAAAATTAATTACACGTTGGTCTGTGCCCCAACAGTGCCCCAACAGTGGGTATAAAACAGAACAGATTCGCAGCGCAGCAAAATTCCACGCGATAGTGTAATTTACAGACTCGTCAAATCGCCGTGACTATGCACAAAAATGAAAGAGTCAGCTCGGTTAGCCAGGCTGGTGTGTACATATGGAAAGATCCCATCCTGCCTTGCCGAGATCTCGGTAGAAACAAGCGAGATCTCGGCAAGGCTAGACGGCTTGCTTCTCATACGAACACATGCATTTTTTTTAACTTGGCTGGTTGATCTCATGTGATCGGCCCCCAACACTATTTATACCGAATGCGAAATGCAACGTTTCTGGTCTTATTATAATAATAAGCAACCAACATCTTCAAAATAATTTCTCTTTTGCGTTTTTGTGTCTTTCATTTAAAAATGAATTCACCGAGTTGAACAAATCCAAACATTTTGAAGTATAACAATTTGCTTACTCAAATCAACTTTACTCGACGCCACTTTGAGTAAAAAACAAAACTGAACAAGTTTTCATTACTTTTATATGTTCAAGCATGCCAAAACGTTTATTCACCTGTTTCCATTTAAAAAAATATCGTCTTAAGAGCTATCCGATACATGTTATGTCACTTTCACGATCGGCATGGAGTGATAGCTATCCGATAGCCAATCTATGCCGAAATAACACATTTTAAATGGAACAAAATCCCTATCCGATATGCTTTTTAAGACGCTGCGATAGTAAATCGTCTAATGGAAACTAAGTCTTAATTTACGTAAGTGGCTTATATAGCTAGAACATTTTTTGTGTGTAATTTTAGTAACGTATACGTAAGGCGTAAGGTTTAAATCCGCAAAAAATTAGTTTAACCTATTTGTTATTTAACGGCACGAATTTGTAATTTTCTTAAAAAAATGTTTATCATTCTTTCAAAACGCCTAAGTTTTGGAACTCAAAAAGGTATTTGCATTTTTACCGTGAACTAATTTTCGCGGGGTTTTTTTCTCTGGAATTTCGCAAAAAAGGGAATTTATTTTCGCGGATTTAGTGTTGAAGGTAATTTTGCGGGAACTTATTTTCGCTGATAAGGCAATTTGGAAATTTCGCGGGATTTTTTTTTCGCGGCTCGCAATTTTCAGATAAATATAAAGTAAGAATAAAAGAAAAAAATGAATAATATTGTTTATAAATTGTAGGTACATTAGGTTTCATATCATCATCCAAAATACTAAGGGGCTGTTCATATGAGGCGGGCTGAAAATAGTCACGAAAGTTTGTTCTTATATTTCATATCGCGTTCTAAAGGAAATTTAAATTACAAGAACTCTTCAAAAAATTGTAATCCATGAAAAAGCTACAAATAATGCTTAATTTGTCAAAACAACGATAAATGCACAACAATAAAATATGATGATAATGTTATTCTTCTGGATTTTATATATTTATTGTTCACATGCATATAATATAAATATTATTTTCACCAAATAGTTGACAAAAAGATAACATTCAATATTTTTTTGGAATTTCTGTGCAGAAAAAAGAATGCTTTCTACAAATAAAATAATTTTGATCATGCTCAAAAATAAAGTGAGTCAGCTCGGTTAGCTGGGGCTGGTGTGTTCATATGAAAAAATTCTATCCCGCCTTGCCGAAAAAATCGAGAGCTTAAATGAAGCGTGAGAATACGCTTCATTTAAGCTCCCACTATATAATTTTTCAAATTGTAATCATTAGTTATTCTTAAAAATGGGAGTTAACACCCGAAACGAGTCAAAATAAATGTCGTTTTTTTTCTCCAGTTTAGTCCTTGCTAAAACCAACAAGTTCGATGAATATCAATACTTCGAAAAACAATATTCATGATATATCAGAACGGGTTATTAAATTTTGTCAGAAAAAGCAGGGAATTATTAGAAAATAAGTTTACTCAGTTTCGCCTGGAAATGCTGTAGGAATGAAATTGTACTTGTACTGGCAGATCTGGTCTTTTTAACAGTTAATAAAACTCCTAGATACTTTTTATCAAGTCGGTATTCACATGGACCACCTTTCTCTCAAATTTTTGGCTATATGGAGTACATTCCTAGGGCAGAGTTTGTGTAATGAATACAGGCTACTTTTCTTTCTTTATCTTCCAAAAAAGCATTCTGCTTATGTCAATAATTTTCTTGCCTGACCAGTTTATTTATTTAGTTTTTGATACCTCGTTCGAATTGTGAAATAACGAAGGTTTTATTTGGTCTAATGAGTTCAGGAAGTACTATTTACACAAACTAACCCAGCTTTTTGCAATACTTGTAATGTTTTGGTAAAACAAGAAAATATAAATCATGCTCAACTTTCTCACTTGTGTTGGAAAAATGTTAATTAGATAAAAGAACCTGACTTAGCCTCGACACTGATATAATAACCAACTAAATGCTGACACAAGAGTTGTGACATTGTCCATAGCAGGTAGGACCTTACATTCTATGGTGTCAAGCTTCTAACTTGGTTGTCACTCGTGGATTTTACAAATTGGTAAATATATTGGAGCGAATAAATTTGCGAATGACAGCTATACAATATGTAAGTCAAAGCTTCTCACAATTTTCTTGCCCTATGAACCATTTACCAATTAACTATAGTAATCATTGTGAAAATTCTTATTCTTAAAAGGCAATCTATATTGATGGTAAAACTTTTGCTTATAAATAACCTAAGAAAATAAAGAATAATAGTTCAAATCAAGAAGTAATCTCTGCATAAATGTATGTGTCCGTTGTCTCTTATTTTGCCATTTATTGTTGTAATGTTTACTAGTTGTGTAATATATTATACTATCAAAACAAATTTCGTGAACAAGTTTATTTACTTATTCACGTCGGAGTTACTACGCTTTGGGTAAAACTCACAATTTAACAACAGTAAGAAAATGGAAAATCCGACATAAGCTGTATTTACATTATTATCATTATGCTAAATCCCTTATGCTGAAGTATGATTAACATATGCCTGAAGGATACCTAAAAATGACTTGGTTTGGTGCACAAGAATTGTTTTATACGAAACATGTAGGATGGGATGATGCTTAAAAGAGGATAAAAACGACAGACCAGTATCCCCAGCTTTTTTAGCGAAATATTCATTTTACATTTTACTGAAAAGTATGTCCCACTGAAGGGGTGTATCATGTGACGCAGTTTAGTTCGTGCTAATCAGTGAATTTAAATTTTGGGTTATCTATACGAGAGAGACTGAAATTCTGAAAGAAAGCTTAGTCAACTAGGCTAATACTTTCATGCAACATTACGGAACAAGGTATGATAAGAAAAACATATCTCTTTACGAATTAAACATTTTAATAAGGTATCAAAGTAGATGTCGTGGAATTCACAATAAGCTCAACAAATATGCTAGATCATGGTGTGAACATTCTGGAAATACAACTCGCGAACTACTACTCTGTCTACGAAGATGCTCGATTATTCTGAATAATTACAACGAACATTCTGATTGAACAATAGTTTATTGCTCCTTCTTTTATGTAGTTGCTTATTTATGCAATTTATTTATCTAGAACTTTCTTTAACTTTATGTGTAGATGCAAAAGACAAGGTTGCATAGTGAACTGTCGTTAAGTAGGAAGAATATAGTAAATATCATAGCAAAAAAATAATCTTATTTAGACTTTTTTTGCGGAAAGTATTTCTTGAAAACGAGGGCTGCTTGTGTGCTACAATAATGTTGGCTTACCATATCTGTAGGATAATTTAGAACACAGACATTTCCTTTTCTTCAGCCAATAGCTAATATCCAATAGCCTTGTTTTTTACCTTTCACATAGTGGCCAATTACAAGGGAATTCTATCTCGTACCTTCTTCTTCGCTTAATGTTTCTACCAGTTATTTTCGATCAAAACTTTCCAAAGCCTACACCACTCTAAAGCGGAAGAAACTTTTGACCCGCAAGTTTTCTACTACATAACGTATAGTAATGATTATGAAAAACCACACCGAGAGAACATCGTATAGAAATACAAGCTGCAAAACATAACGTTATGTTAACAAAGTGTAAACCTATTGGATTTTTTAAAAAAATAAGCCATGTTTATCGTGTGACCTCATGTGTGATTTATTCATAGCTACAACGAACCTTTCACCCTGTTTATTAAAATGAACAAAAACCAGTGAACCTGAACTAGAGTGCCAGCATCTCAATTGATAAAAAAGCGCTCGTGTTCAAAGTTGCATTATTTGGAAGGTTTACTCTTTGAGTTTGGACTGTATTGGTATATTGGTATGTATAAATTTATTATTGTTTCGTTTATTTATAATTTGCGAGTCCTGTATTACTCACGTGGTGTTTGAGAGCAACATAAGAATAAATGTTTGCTAAAAGTAAAAATTAATTGCATTTGACTGGTAAATCAAAAAATGTGCATATAAAATTTTTTTGCTCAATAAAATCAATTAAACATTAACGAAACTTTTTTTATACTTTCAGGCAGTCTGCTGGCAAACATGAAAAGTTATTTTGGTGTTCAGGTGCTCTTGTTAATTGGTTTCCTGATATGTCCATATACAACTGCTGCAAAAACACTAGGTGAACCTGATGACTTTGAAGGGTCTAACGATGCTGAAGATACTGACGAAATTGAAAACACTGATGATGACGAAAAGGAAAACGACGAAGATGATGACAATGATGATGAAGAAATCAGCGCTTCACCTGAGTTGAACCGTAACCATGGTAATAAAATAAATGCAGCTAATTACTTTGCTTATAAAATTAATTAGTCCAAAGTTTTCACCTTCCTTTACTGTTAGATAAAGGATTGACTCAAGGCGATATGCGGTTAGATCCAGAGCAAAAATCGTTATTTGAAGGCGACGAGAATGATGATAGCAACAAAAGAGCTGTCAGTAAGAGTCATCTTTGGAAGGATAACACTGTTTACTACAAATTTAGTCAGGGTTTCAGTGAGTATTGTAGTTAATTATGTTTATATCAAGAAGCAAGGAGAGTCAGTTTCACATTTTGCCAAATAAAATGTTTGATTCTAATGTTTGAGTGTAATTCTGTACTATAATGCTCAATGTCTGTCTGTGAATCAAAAATAATACAGCATAATCCCTTTTGTTAAGGTTGGGTAAATTACACTTGGTCGCAAACAAATTTTCCGCTTTTTTTGATGGTTTACTTTTATTGATCTGATTATTATGAAATATTGTTTTGAGTGAGAATAGTCTCACTCACCACACCAACTAACATCAATTCTCCTATTACTTAAGAGGGTAAATTGTGGCCACGCTGTTCATTGGTTGATTTAATTTTGTGTAAAAATTATTTTTCTGTTTATTGGTGAATTTCAATTGGGGGTTTTCTCTGACACATTATTTTGCGCGTAAAGCTTTCGTGTAAGAGAAAATTATTTTAATATCCGAGAAGAACGCTTAGTTAACTGGACAAAAGATGGGATAGGTTAATTCTCATGGAAATTTCATGCGCTCAAGGCTAGTTTCAATTAAGGTAGATAAAGCACACAAATACGAAACATTTTTTCTAAATTGTTTAATAGCTGCAAACTTAGAATAGCGACACAGCTAGGCAATTTCTATACTTCAAAGGTGCCCTGTGAAATTTCAAAGAGGAACTAATTACTTGACATATTGTGGTTTCCTTTTTATACGCAAGGTGGTTAATGTTTTGCTGCAAAAAGGAACCTAACGCTTCATATAAATGTAACAAAGTGCCCCATTTTTTGTAGCCGAAACGAACTAACTGAAGCATGATAATTCAGCTTTGTTCAGTGTACCGTGCTGAAATAAGATCGCCATCATATGAAATTGTTCTCCAAGCACACATTTTTTATCTAATACTTTATAGTCACCTGAATAATGTCTAATAAAATTTTCAATTTATGCAATATTTTGCCATTTCTGCGCCCCAAAAACATGATTTCCAAACCTCATCCCCAGGGCATCTTGTGAAACCAATTAGTGTGGAGTCTAAAGGAATTTTCCCGTCGAAACAAAGAGGCAGAATGCATGCCTCTGCTGATCAAAAGATATTACCTGGCCTACATAATTCCCTATAGAAAATTTGTGAATTTTTGCGCGGTTACAATGCTGGTTTTTCTGATACTATGATCGGGAGGGTGTGTGGGAAGGATTCTGCACCCCTCCATAATTTCTGATAGGCTTATAAAGATTTCATAGAAATTTAAGAGGTAGTTTCGAGTATTACCCTATCTAATGTCGCTGGAACCATATTTACAACAGAATATTTTACATGTATGTATGCTTGCATGTAATCATAATTTGTAATCCTGTATAAATGTTTACTAAATAAATCAATTGAGAAGGATGGGATCTCCAAATTTGGCATGTTTGTGCATCTAGATAAACATAAAAACTCATGAAGTATCATAACCACGCAGCATAAAGACAAAAACTGGTATAATTTATGACATAGTAAATTATGTCTGCAACAGTTGTCCTGCATTGTTCTGAAAGGATCGAAAAAAATTGCTCGATTATAATGACTTTGGAAATTACAGCAGTTCAAATTACCCACTGTATTCAACCTTTAACATTTTAGAACCCGAAACAAAATCTGCAATTAAAAATGCAATAAATGAGTGGCAAAAGACATTTAAAGGCTGTCTTGCGTTTGTGTATTTAAAAAACAGGGAATCTTTGATGAAGAATATCAGCAACGAAAAGTTTTGGGAAAAAATGGTCCCTCATATCTTCTTCTCAAGCCACAAAACAGGGTGAGTTTTTTTTCTTGTTTTCAGTTTGGTTAATCTAAAAGGTTCCTTATTATCGTAATATGAAGCAGCTAAACTGCAACAGCCTAACAACTGTTAAGCTGCAGCTTGGCTTTAAAGAGCAGAAACAAGGATTGCAAAAGCAGAAATAGACTTCCAAACGTCGTCTGTTTGGTTCACGACATGATTATTTCATTTCACTGCGACTAAACATTTAGATGTTGGTTAGGAGATGGTATTCTTCCTGGTCAGCAAGTCTTGTCTGTTGATGAATCTTGTGGTGATAAAGGAACTGTCATGCGTCTAATTGGACAAGCTGTTGGATTGGAAAATGAAATCAACAGGCCAGATCGAAGTAAATTTATAAATGTTCTTGGGAAAAACATATATGACTTCATGAAGCATATTTTTGGTAAGTTTAAATCTTATTTCTCAGGAGGGGGGAGGGGGAGGAGGAGGGAGGGGGAGGTGGTTCGCTCGAATTTATTTTCGCGAAGATGGATAAATAAAAAGAATAACACACATTTGTTGTTCCTTTAATCGTATTCCACCACTATCCTATCTTACTCAGGAAATTTAACCCTTTTTACTACTGAATTCCTATCCCATCCATGTTTGCGAATGTAACAAATTTAAAGTTGTTTTGCGCAAGAACTAATGTTGCCAACTGGCTGACTTTGGTGTATCTCGCGATAAGAAATTTTGGCGGATTATATCGTCTCATGAAAATTGCTTTTTTTAAGCTTTATTTATACTATACAACGCTTTACTGCTTTCTTCTTCATTTAGAAATATCAAAAGACATTGACAGCATGGGATATCCATTTGACTTTTGGTCAATTATGAATCTCGCACCAACATTTGGTTCCAAAAATAAAAAGCCAACAATTAAAGTTCAAAGAAAATATCGGTACCTACAAACTGATCTTGGTCAACGAAGCTATTTATCCTTTCTTAACATTGCTCGAGTCAGAGCTATGTACAAGTGTAATAAAATTCCAAGCCAGGAAAGCAAAAATGTTTGCGTTAGCAAGGCTACCAAAGGTCGTGATTACAGAGGCAAGTTGGATTACACAGAAGAAGGAGTAACGTGCCAACCCTGGAACAAGAAGTACCCACATTCTCATGACTACGATTTGTCTGACAAAGACGACGGGCTTGGTGAGCATAACTATTGTCGCAACCCAGGTGGCGAAAGAGAGCGACCATGGTGTTTCACAACATTAATGGATACTGAAAAGCAATACTGCGATCTGGAAATGTGCAAGGAAGATGAAAGTGAATAAGAAGCAAGCGTCGAGGACAGGAAGCGGAATATTTGCTTGTTTATTTATTTTTAAGTATTGTAATATGCAATTGCATATCTGAAAAATCCTGAATCATTAAATTGTTTTTTATTGCAGAGAAGGGTTTTTTGCCAGCATGGTTAATGTTCTGCGAAAAACATTGAATTACCGAGTATTGCGGATAATAAAACTATAAGGCTTAAAACATTTCTAGCCAAATTTGCACAAACATGGTGTTAGGGGCTAAACATTTAAAAACCAGTCGAAGATTGAATTTCTTACTTGAAGACGTGGCCTGTTTACTTGGAAAATTGCACCATAATAAAAAGCAGGAAAAAAAATAAAATTAATGATTGAATTAACTTAAATAACTTTTTCACGTATATAGAGAGTTTGGCGCTTTTAGATGTAAGCAGACAGTAAAAGGAACGTTAAAGCAAGATGCTTTAACTGCAGCAATTTTAATTAAGGTCAATTAAAATGCAAATAAAGCACAGCGTATTAATACACGTTTTTTTTTATAAGAACAAAGTTTATAAGAACGGAAAGCTTCAAAACCCCAAAAATTAAGAACATGTTAAGAACATGTTAAGAACATTATGAAGGCTTCGACGCGATTGGACAAAAAAATTAAGGTCAGAAAAAAAAGAAGAATATTAAATCACAAATACATTCTTTTTCTTAAAATTAACAAAAGACTTAAGACAAATAATCCTATAATATGTAAACATAACTTTTATATCACGTTTTAAACTTTACAATACAAAAGGTTAAGAACATTGTAAGAACAGTTTTAGGCTATGATATATAAAAATTAAGAACATTGGAAGGCTATCCCCGATTTTTGTGTTCTTATAAAAACAACAACGTGTATTACTGCTGATGAAAAGATGACGAAAACTTTCGATATCTTTCTTCACCAATTTTCTTTAATTTACCTCGATTTTTAAATAACGATTTGCATTGCTAAATTAAAGCAAGCCATACTTTCCTTCATCCCTTTCTGTTATGAATAGGCTTAACTGTATTTAAGCTGAGCTTTGTTAGGGTTGGGCTAAAAAGGCTTTCCTCCAGAAGCGG
Organism: Hydractinia echinata; assembly: GCA_030067915.1. Lineage (NCBI taxonomy): Eukaryota > Metazoa > Cnidaria > Hydrozoa > Anthoathecata > Hydractiniidae > Hydractinia > Hydractinia echinata. Next base: position 16,920 of record JASGCC010002792.1, read on the forward strand.
CGAAGGCGGCATTGTATAGATGGTATTAACAAAAAATTGACACAAACGATTCTTTTTACATCGAATGACAATTTGGATAAAATTAATTGGAAGATATCATTTAGTAGAAGATGACGTGAATCTGAAAAATGCTTCCAAGGTTAAACATAAATTTTGGCAAAAACAAAAATCAGATTAGCGTCGTTATGGTAGCAGAGGTGATGTTAGTTAGCCAAATCAAAACTGGCAGCTGCTAAAATATAGACTAAATAAAAACTTTATCATGTGTGATTTCTTATATTCTATTTGGTTTTGTGAATAAGTGCCATTACTCAGATTATTTGATATCTTCATAAAACATTTAGCCAGCATCAGTCAAGGTTGCGTTTGTACGTGTACGTCTGTTTAGCTCCGCGTCTTAGTTAACTCAGAAGATGGAAATTTAAACTGCTAAATTTATAGACGCACGTCGATGGTGGGTAGGTCCGGTAAGTAGCGTTCAAAATGCACTATACTATTTTCCAACATGCAAACTTTACGATTAATCCACCACAGGGCCAACAAAGGTTGGGAAATTTGAGAAAAATGGCCAGCTGAAGTCAGCAACAATTACCACATTTGGACAGTTTGAATCGAACCAACCTAAGTCCGCTTCCGCTGCAAACATTGACAAGTGAACTTTGACAAGCTCAGATTGTGTGAATCTAATAAAGAAATCACGTAAATAACTTTGGGGACGAACTTCAAAATTTTTCCAACTTGTCCTAATATATTTTGCCAGGGATTGCGGATATGTTCTGTAGCCGATCAATGGATGTGACTTAACTATCATTGCATTCGTCAGGGTTATTTTAGCGGGAGGTAGGAAGGTGAATCAAATTACTTTTCAAATAGATTTAAAATAAGCTTAATTAAGTCACTGCAGCATGATCAGGTGTTTACTCTGACTATATGATATTACTATCATTATCACTATGATAGTCGCAAGCCCGTGTAAAATCCACAGGAACTTGCCCGTCACAGCAAAGTCGACAGAATTATATAGCATTTGTTAATTGTAGCTTAAATATATCGTGTGCAGCTTAGCATGACCAGGTTTTGGCCCATAGACAGATAACGGCTATTATTATAGAGATCTTTTATATCATTATGAAAGAAAATAAAAATTCATAAACTGTAAAACAAAAGTAATAGAGAGCTTTTAAATAGGTTTATTGGAAAGGGTTAAATAAAAGGAGAGACTGCAAATAGGAATAAAGTGAGCCTGTGTTTCAACTTTACACTTAGGTGCTCATCTATTTTCAGATACCAAGAGAGCGGAGCTTTCTGTTCATTACTTTTTATTGCGAGATACTAGGTAACTAGAAGGCTATTTTTAATGCGTAGCTGTTGTGTTAATTCTAGAAATTCGAAACAGAAATGTTTTAAAGTGAACTTCATAATCTTTCACTGAGAGTTAAGCAGTGTTACATTTTTGTTGACAGTATTTTATGCAAACTTCCTAATGACTTGCTTTTCCAACGTTTTGTTGTCGACTCCTTTTTTTCTATCACTTTTGTTTTACGCTTCATCAATTCGTGTTTCCTTTTATGATGATAAAATGATATAGTTTTAATGATAATATGAAAGTAATATAGTACAGTCAAGGTTCACCTAATTAAAATACATTTGCTTAATAAGGCACATATTTATTTTGCGTGCTAAATTCCATTTTTTAAAACAACAAAGTGATTTTTTCGGGGAGTTGTGCTATAAACTGTAAACGCGCAGTTCAAAACGACAATATTTGGGCTGGCATTTCCATAAATAACAGAGATTTGAGGTATGTTAACCCTATTCGGTCCGGGGTTATTCGAACATATTATGACCGGGGGGGGGGGGGGGGGGGGGGGGCGGAATCCGCCCCCCCCTCAATAACTTTTCATAGGCTTGTCCAAATTGAATCAAACTTGGCACACTTATAGTACGTCACAAAAGGAACGAGATGGCAGCAATAAATTTTTGATTGCGTCAGCACATTTTAGTTCTAGAGCGAATTTTTACATTCTGTTTGTAGTTTCTGAAAGCTAAATAAACGTTATTTAACATATCTTCCGGTTTTTACATAGATCGTATGAAAAATTGCCAAATATTGCCCGAAAATCCGTTTTTTTTCCGATTTTCGGGTAAAATCCGAAAAAATCGGGAAAATCGGATTAACCCACGTCACCAAAATATGCAAAATGATTCTTCTTGATGAAAAAAAGTTTGTGTTGTAAGTTTCAAGTTCTAAACATAATCCTAACAAGAGTTATTATATTTTCCCTATTATAAGAGTTTCATAGAGATTTTTAGGGGTAGTTTCGAGTAATAGCCAATATCAAAGCCTCTGAGAGGTATGGGACCTAAACATTTTGCATGCAGGTGTCTAATAGATAAATATTGAAACTCAGTAAGTATTGTAGCCATGCAACATAGCATTAAAGAGTTATTAAAAAAAAACCGTTAGGAGGGGGGCGGAATCCGCCCCCCCCCCCCCTGGACCGAATAGGGTTAAAGCTGTTCTGCGTTTTACAATGATTTAAACATAATTTGCAAGGGTAAGTTTTGTTCACCTAGCTAAGTCACATGTGGCCTATTTTAAGCTAGTACTTCTCGTCTAACATGACGAGTGGTCTAATTAGTTGTTTATCATTACTGTAGTAATGATAGTAATAATTTTCTTCGATAATGAAGTAAATGCTATATTTGACATAAAAGACGTTTGTTGGTTCATGTTATAATAAACTAAATTGTTTTTTTTTCTTCTTTTTTGTCATTTTTTTATTAAAGAAAATCAATAGATTTAAGAGCATTAACCCTATTTCTGTCTGTGGCGGAGGGAGACGAATTCCATCCCCCCCCCCTTTTTTTTGCTCGGATGCATGGTTATCATACTTCCTGAGTTTAATATTTATCTAAAATACACCTGCATGCCAAATATTTAGGCCCATACTTTCAGAGCCGTGGATATTGGCTATTACTCGAAACTACCCCTAAAAATCTCTATGAAATACTTATAATGGGAAACTATAATAACTTTCGTTAGGATTATACTAAGAAGTTGAAAGTTAAAACCCAACTTTATTTCATTAAAGAAAATAATTCTCTAATATTTTATTGAATCCTTCCCCGTCATAATATCTTCGACAAACCCCGGACCGAATATAGGGTTATTGTTACTAAGAATAATAATGTCTCAGTTTCACTTTAAAATGAAAGTTGAGAATAAAACAAAAGTTTTTAGTAAAAACGCTTCCCTTTCTTATAAACAGCGTATTCGTCGATACTTGTTTAGAAGTGAAGATGCTCTGTAAAATATCTTCCATTCTTGTCCTGACGATAACAACAGCTTTACTCATTCCTGTGGCAGGTTAGTACAACAACTGTGTATATCAATTTTAGTCCTCTATCAATAAAAACGCAAAATGAATATAATAAATAAAGTATAATTTTATAAATTTAATTTTCGTATTTTTTATGAAAATAATAATGTAAGATTAACCTATGAAGAGAATAGAAGCAACAGGGGGCTATTGTTATAGTAATGGAAAGGATATTTCATTTCTTCTGATCTCTATATGCCATCGAAAGTGGACGATGTCCCTGTTTTTTTAATAATCAATGTTGTTATCAACTTGTGAATCATGCCATAGATATTTCTTATCATATACTTTGAGTTTTTCTCGGCAACTTGATTGGCTAATCTTGCACGAATATATGCTGTATTTTTGTTTTTCAACCGAGAAACGAGTGCAATTTTTACTTATACAGAGTGCAAAAAGCTTATATTCTTCCTTTGATTGGCTGATATAGCGTGCAAAATCTTATATTTTTTCCTTGAATTGGTTGAAAATTCGTAGGAAATGCCCTATTATGTTTCTTAAAAACGAAACTTGTCGGTGAATTTATTTTCACAAATATAACATTTTATGATTCAAAAATTTTCTTTTGTTTCAACAGTCATTAAATAGTCATTAATCATAGAGCACGCGCTCTCCACCGGGTATGAAAAACAATTGAATTATATCAGTCAACTCGAAAGAATAATATAATAGCACGACGATGGAGTTCTGTGTTATTTGGCTTCAACAATGATAATTTATTCTTTTAAAAATTCATAGTTTTTTATTTCCATTCACAATTCTTTCAAGCGTGACATGAACATAATTTGTTATAATGATCTAAATCGCACGTGACTTCATAAATTCAAATAATTTATAAGTTCATAAATATAAATGAAATAAATTACCGTTGCAGTGATTTTTATTGGCCCCCATAACAATGCTTGTTAATATCGTGAACATAAATTAAGCAGTGTGCAACGTGCAACCGACTATGTGAAATTAATATAAGACTGAGTATAGGATAACAAGTTATCGCACATGCTCTCGAAAAATATCGGCTGATATTTTTTTCGTTTTTTATGTTCTCGTATATTTCACTCGCCTAAAGGCTCGTGAAATATGTAACCAAACATAAAAACACTCAAAAAATATTGCCGATATTTTTCTCGGCACTGTGCGATAACTAGTACTTATGTTAAGGATACAGTAACCCCCTTTAGGGTCATTTTTTTTAAAAAAATATTTTTTTAATTTTGATTCTTTGGCATATTTTCCTGATATTTTTAAAAAAAAATCAAAAATATTTATTGTTAAGAGGGATAAAATGAGGAAAAATCTCTTTTATCTTTTAGTGTTTTCAATAGTGTGCTCAAAGTTTAAAATTCCTTAAAGGTACTGTCCGATTAAAAAACAATATCTTTTCTTTTGTTTTATTAAGTATCAAAAATAACGAAGATTGCGCTCTTAAACAACAAAGATTTATCCAATACTTAGCACCATCGTTTGTTTGTTTTGATCTTGCTGCACTCGCCTACCATCTTCACGAACTTTCGAACGCGGCAAAAGGACTGGAATTCATTATTCAGCACATTTTTGCTTGTGACGTAGTTACCTGGCTTCTTATTAGGCGAACCCCCCCCCCCCCCCCCCCGACTTGCGCATCGAACGACTAAATGTTTATTTATAATTTTTTTCCTTTGTTCAAAAAAGTTCTTCATGAAGATAGCAATGAATGAAAATAATTCGCAGGTTCTAGGATTTGAATTCGAGCCGGAAAGAACAGCGAATGATGAGCTAGTTCCGACTTTTCAAGACGTAGACGAACATAACATTGGAGACCTTGTTGCTCCTACTCGCCTAAATGTTGACGGATGTCTATGGTGCCTGTGCGATAAATGTGAGAGGATGCCCTCTGAAGTAGAATGTTTTTGCTGTCACGAGACAGACTCTCAGTCTTTTTCAGGAATATTTGAGTAGGTGTGCGATGATGCGCACGTGTAAATCAAGTAACGCGTGCGATGTAAAACGCACGTGCAAAGAATGTTACGCCTGCGATACGGGCTCCAAGGTTTTTTTGTTGCGCATTTATTTTGCGGTAGAAAAGTGGGGTACGTTTTAAATCGTGAACCCCAAACACGATGATCGAGCGTCTACTGGTATAGCGACTCTCTCAATCTTAACTTCCTTTTCTACATGTCCGAAATAGTATGCATGACTATACTGTCATTTTTATATTTATTGTTTATTTTTCAGGTCATCACAAGCAAATAGGCAAAAATATGCTTTGTTTTCAAATTAAAAAAAATCTTTATCCACGTGGCTTAAAACTTCAAAATTCATTCAGAAAGTTCAGCTACACTTTAACAAAATTTTTACAGAAAAAAATTTATACCGCCCGTGGGTTTCGTTTTTACAGGCATAAAGAAAAAATCCATTAAATTCGGACCTGCTATGGTTTCCAATTATTTTGTCAAATGAAGAAATTATCTACAATTAAATCCATGATAAAATGTCTATTCCGCCTGTAAGTGCAGTTTCGCAGACCTGCTTCATCCGTGCTCCGTCGGCGTTCACCTCCGCATTAGTTAAGAACCGCATGGCTGGATTTCTTGTGTAAGACCTGGTTACCAACGACGAAGGGGCCAGGCAAAAGAGATTTATGTCTACGTAGTTCTTTTAACTAAGTCAGGAGTCGGTGAATTAGCTAGGATGGTCAGGTTGGCTATGAATAGGCTTGCTCGTGGATTAAAAGGACCAGGACTATTCAATAATTTCTGAGATCTAAAAGTGTCCGACCAAGACGGAAATCTATCGGACGATTTGTCTGACGACTCTCCAAAAATTATTTCGAGGGCTGCCATCGCACGCTACAAAATGGATTTTATAGGTTGATTTTGAAAACTCAATATTTATTTTTCAGGCGTGCGATTAATCACAGGCCTGAAACGATTTAGGCGTGTGCCAAGGCGTGCGCGTGCCATTGCACGCCTCTCCTGAAAAAGACTGGACTCTATTAAATATTTTCAATTACATGGTATAAAATTTTCTACTCCTTCATGAGTAATTCTTAGATGCGAGTGTGATTGAGTAATATTGTAATATTTTTCAGATAAAAAATGTATTACGGAACACGAAGAATTCCGAGCGGTGGTTTTATTGAAGAGTACGCTGTGAACATCTTTGGTGGCACTCCATGACAGAGAGTTTCGAACGACACCTAGTTACCAGCCCCCTCTCACCTCCTTAACATCCTTTTCTTTCCTCCGTTCAGATATTTTTTTGGATCCTTGAGCAGCGAAAAAAAAATTTTATCCTGGTTTTTTCGGCTGTTGTTAGTGCAATTCACAACAGCGCACCACGACATTATTCTGCCTCTCAACCTTACTTAATGTGCGATCTGAGTCTAATCTCTCTGTGGCGGGACATCTAGTAAAGAGGAAACTAATTTTTAATTATTGATTGGTTGGCTTTAGAGTAGCTGAAACAACTATGCAACCCTAAGGCTAAAGTCATATTGAACTTCAAGTTTTATTAGCGAATGCTTCTTACTTAGGTTCGTACAGAATTAGCACAGTGTGTGTTTACCTTAAGGTCTAGACACATCTCTCGCCTTCGATTTTTTAATTCCATATGAATAATTCATAACTTTTTATGAATTATTCATTTCAGGGGGTAAAATTACCAAAATTTTTAACATATAATAAAATATCAGCCCTGGCCCACGTTTTATTTATTTTGGTCACTTCGGCGCGCTCCAGGTAAATACGTCACACGCGACATATTATTTCAGCCTCGCTTTAGTGCCTATCATCCGCCATCCATATAAACAATCGAAGCGAGAGACCGCATGCTTTTTTGTAAACAAGAATGAGATGTTGTTCAGTTGGTGTTAGGAAAGAAAACAAATAATTATTGAATTCTTTTATAGAAATTAGTTACAAATAAGAATTTTTTGTCAAAATCTTAGTTGATTTTTAATCGGACAGTACCTAAATATATTTTATCTGTATGATAATTAAAGAGAGTTATAAAAAATTGCATCTCCACATATAAGATAGGAAACGTTCACACTTTAATAATCTATACAAGTTTATTATTAGTTATTATCTATGCCTTTTTAATTTATTTATTTATTTTTTTCGTTTTTATCCTGTTATGTTATGTTATCCTGTTGTCTGTTTAGCAATAACAAGACCCAAAGTTCTGCGAAAACACTTTGCCTTTAATTTTTAATAAAATATTCATGAGTTTAATTATTCATAGCGTTTAAATGGGTGTAACATTCCTTCATCGTGATTTTTGCAGGTAAAAGCAAAGATCTTTGATTTGCTTTTTCTCGAAATAAAATTTTCAGTCGTAACGGTATATATTTTTGTCGAACACTCCCCTCCATCTTGTCGAAATTGTACGAAAACAAGTTTATTGCGACAATTATATCTTTGGCTACAGAACTTTGCTTTGTCTAACGCAGAAAGTGAGGAAATATCGAGTTATCGATCTATCATGCTTAAAAATAGATAAATCAGTTATAAAACAGCTATTGTAACACAAAATATGCTATATTTTCGGAACCACGTGTTGTTTTGAGTAAAAAAAGCAAAGTTTTGTAGAGCTGAATAGGAGCTTCGCAACCATATGTTTTTCAACGAACAAAAATTTTGGGTTACCGTATCCTTCAACGTAAACATTACTAAACGCTTTTTGTTTATAAGAACAATTTTATAAGAACACGAGTCTCAAATTTGGCTGGAAAATAAGAACAATATAAGAACAGTTTCAGGCTGAGACCATGATTTTTAAAACTGCAAACAACCCGACTCTGAATTTTGCTATTATTTATAAACAATCAAGGATGCAAATTTTTTATTTTTGTTTGGGGTCGATTCTTTCCCACTTAAATAACTACAAAAATAATAATTATATTTACTCGATCGTTCATAACCATAACTAGAGAGCTCCGCTTGCAAAAACACTCATTTTTTATATAAATTCTCGGAATAACGGATAAATAAATAAATAAATTTTTGGAAAAAATAATTAATAAATAAGAACAAAAGTCTGGATTTTAAAGTTGTAACGGAATAAGAATAAATTAGACTGAAAAAAGCTCAAATTTAAAAAAATGGCGGCAATAAATGTCAGCACTGTGACGTCATAGAAAGCTTGAAATTTCTCCAAAATACCACTATCTGCTTAAAATTCAATTACTTTAGTTTTAAAGCAAATTTTCACTTTCTGTTTGAAGTTTTTGATTAAATACTAGTTGTCCTTTTTAAAAATATTTCATTTTTCTTAAAAAAAAAGTAAAAAATTGATATTGATATAGGTGCGATTTTTCATGAACATTATTATAAAGGGGCATTAGCAACAAAAATACCCTCTTCGACCCCCATTTTGACACCCACTTTAACACTCACTTCTCTCACATAAACACAAAAAGTTCCGAAAACAATTCTATAAATAGGAACAAAATAAGGCTGAGTTTTGAAGCTGTGTTTGTTCATAACAAAATAAAGACAAAACAGGTTGAGAAAAGCTCAAAAATAAGATCACCCACCCACAGGTCAGATTTTAATGGTACTTTAAAAAGCTTATAATCTGCATTCGTATCAGGAAAAATATTGCAAACATGCAGGTAAAGGGTAAATCAAACATACCAACAAAAAAAGCAACCAACAAAAATAACCATCTTTTGGGAGCTTCATGTATAATATTTATCTAATGTTTTGCTTATGGAAATAGACGTTTTGTCCTTTACAATATTTATTCATAGATCCTTAAATTAATTTTAGTATATATTTTGTTTTATATTTCAATAATGTTTCCATATTACTGCAGGACGTTTTATTTTAGATTCGACCGACATATTTATTTCAAAACGTAATGGAAAAGATAAAAAGGACTGTGGGCAAGATCCAGCCTCTCCATGCAGTTCTGTGGGGTACGTTCTTCGAAACAATGGGATGCTGATACAGTTAACAATAAAAATAGATGGAGGAGACGATGTACTAAACACTTTTACGTATGAAGTTAATTCAACTTTTGTTCTTCATCAAAACGTTACCATAAAAAGCACGGGGAGAATCCATCCAACAATTCTTATCCCAAATTGGCAAGAACTTGGATATCCATATCTGTTTAAATGTAAGAATAAGCACACCATAAGAATAGATGGAATTCGATTCCATAATGCTTCGTTAGCTTTTATTGAATCTAGCATGATTGTAAAGTTAAACAACTGCATTGTTGAAAGTTCCTTTAACTTTTTGGAACAAGGTTTGCGGAGAAAACAGACATATTTCCTAAATCTTGAGATCTCCTATTGCCAGTTTCGTAATTCAAGTTTAAAACTATTTTCTACGGACTTGAAAATTTTTAATAGTACTGCCCAAAATACAACAGAAATCCGAGTCTATGGAAGAGCAAATGTCACTATATCAAATTGTCTTT
>JASGCC010002793.1:0-26709 GCA_030067915.1 Hydractinia echinata
TTAGTAATATCCGAAAAATATCTGCAAAATACAGGTTGGTACGAAATGTGACCAACCGTTGTAACTCAAAACGGATTGATACCATTAGAAAGTCAATGAAATGTAGTTTTTGAAACTGTTCTCTATTTCTTCAGCGCGCGCTAAGGCTAGGATTGGTCCCACAGTAAAAATGACTTATTTATCTAAATTTTTAAAATAAAGCGCTACCCACAGCGCCCAGTGTAATTGCTGGTTCCAGCAATCATGTCAAATTAAGAAGAATGATTATTTCTGGAGTCCAATTGTCTCATTTATTACATTCATAAGGTCAAAGTCCAAAATCAGTTCAATTAAGTCCCGCAGTAAATCGTTTCACTGTTTAAATGCGATGCAACCTAGTAATATCAGAAAAATATGCTAAAATACATTTGGTACGAATATGTGACGCAACCGTTGTAACTCAAACGGACTGATACCGTTAGAAAGTCAATGAAATGTAGTTTTGAAACTCTCTCTATTTCTTCCAGCGCGCGCTAACGGCTAGGATTAGTCCCACAGTAAAAAAATGACTTACTTATCTAAATTTCTAAACAAAGCGCTACCACAGCGCCCAGTGTAATCGCTGAGTTTCCAGCAATCATGTCAAATTAAAAGAATGTTATTTCTTGGAGTCCAATTGTCTCATTTATCACATTATAAGGTCAAAGTTCAAATCAGTTCAATTAAGTCCACAGTCACTCGTTTCACTGTTAAAAGCGATGCAACCTAGTAATATCAGAAAATATCGCTATATACTGTTGGTACGAATATGTGACGCAACCGTTGTAACTCAAACGCACTGATACCATTAGAAAGTCAATGAAATGTAGTTTTTGAAACTGTCTCTATTTCTTCAGCGCGCGCTAACGGCTAGGATTGGTCCCACAGTAAAAAATGACTTATTTATCTAAATTTAAATAAAGCGCTACCAGCGCCCAGGGTAATCGCTGAGTTCCAGCAATCATGTCAATTAAGAAGAATGTTATTTCCTGGACTCCAATTGTCTCATTTAATCACATTTATAAGGTCAAAGTTCAAAATCCGTTCAATTAAGTCCCCACGTCAATCGTTTCACTATTAAAAGCGATGCAACCTAGTAATATCAGAAAAATATTGCTAAATACATGCTGGTACGAATATCTGACGCAACCCGTTGTAAACTAAAACGGACTAATACGTTAGAAAGTCAATGAAATGTAGTTTTTGAAAACTGTCTCTATTTCTTCAGCGCGCGCTAACGGCTAGGATTGGTCCCACAGTAAAAAATGACTTATTTATCTAAATTTTTAAATAAAGCGCTACCACAGCGCCCAGTGTAATCGCTGAGTTCCAGCAATCATGTCAAATTAAGAAGAATGTATTTCTGGAGTCCAATTGTCTCATTTATCACATTCATAAGGTCAAAGTTCAAAATCAGTTCAATTAAGTCCACATCAATCGTTTCACTGTTAAAAGCGATGCAACCTAGTAATATCAGAAAAATATGCTAAATACATGTTGGTAGCGAATATGTGACGCAACCGTTGTAAACTCAAACGACTGATACCGTTAGAAAGTCCAAATGAAATGTAGTTTTTTGAAACTCTCTCTATTTCTTCAGCGCACGCCCCTTTAACGGCGGGAATTGGTCCCCACAGTAAAAAATGACTTATTATCTAAATTTTTAAATAAAGCGCTACCACAGCGCCCAGTGTAATCGCTGAGTTCCAGCAATCATGTCAAATTAAGAAGAATGTTATTTCTTGGAGTCCAATTGTCTCATTTATCACATCTATAAGGTCAAAGTTCAAAATCAGTTCAATTAAGTCCCACAGTCAATCGTTTCACTGTTAAAAGCGATGCAACCTAGTAATATCAGAAAAAATATCGCTTAATAAACCATGTTGGTACGAATATGTGACGCAACCGTTGTAACTCAAACGGACTATACCGTTAGAAAGTCAATGAAATGTAGTTTTTTGAAACTGCTCTATTTCTTCAGCGCGCGCTAACGGCTAGGATTGGTCCCACAGTAAAAAATTGACTTATTTATCTAAATTTAAATAAAGCGCTACCACAGCGCCCAGTGTAATCGCTGAGTTCCAGCAATCATGTCAAATTAAGAAGAATGTTATTTCTTGGAGTCCAATTGTCTCATTTATCACATTTATAAGGTCAAAGTCCAAAATCAGTTCAATTAAGTCCCAGTCAATCGTTTCACTGTTAAAAGCGATGCAACCTAGTAATATCAGAAAAATATCGCTAAATACATGTTGGTACGAATATCTGACGCAACCGTTGTAACTCAAACGGACTGAATACCGTTAGAAAGTCAATGAAATGTAGTTTTTGAAACTGTCTCTTATCTTCAGCGCGCGCTAACGGCTAGGATTGGTCCCACAGTAAAAAATGACTTATTTATCTAAATTTTTAAATAAAGCGCTACCACAGCGCCCAGTGTAATTGCTGAGTTCCAGCAATCATGTCAAATTAAGAAGAATGATATTTCTTGGAGTCCAATTGTCTCATTTATTACATTCATAAGGTCAAAGTCCAAAATCAGTTCAATTAAGTCCCGCAGTAAATCGTTTCACTGTTAAATGCGATGCAACCTAGTAATATCAGAAAAATATTGCTAAATACATGCTGGTACGAATATCTGACGCACCCGTTGTAACTAAAACGGACTAATACCGTTAGAAAGTCAATGAAATGTAGTTTTTGAAACTGTCTCTTAATCTTCAGCGCGCGCTAACGGCTAGGATTGGTCCCATAGTAAAAAATGACTTACTTATCTAAATTATTAAATAAAGCGCTACTACAGCGTCTCTTTCAATCGCTGAGTTCCAGCAATCATGTCAAATTAAGAAGAATGTTATTTCGTGGAGTCCAATTGTCTCATTTATCACATTAATAAGGTCAAAGTCCAAAATCAGTTCAATTAAGTCACAACGTTACAACGGTTGCGTCACATATTCGTACCAACATGTATTTAGCGATATTTTTCTGATATTACTAGGTTGCATCGCTTTTAATAGTGAAACGATTGACTGTGGGACTTAATTGAACTGATTTTGGACTTTGACCTTATAAATGTGATAAATGAGACAATTGGACTCCACGAAATAACATTCTTCTTAATTTGACATGATTGCTGGAACTCAGCGATTACACTGGGCGCTGTGGTAGCGCTTTATTTAAAAATTTAGATAAATAAGTCATTTTTTACTGTGGGACCAATCCTAGCCGTTAGCGCGCGCTGAAGAAATAGAGACAGTTTCAAAAACTACATTTCATTGACTTTCTAACGGTATCAGTCCGTTTGAGTTACAACGGTTGCGTCACATATTCGTACCAACATGTATTTAGCGATATTTTTCTGATATTACTAGGTTGCATCGCTTTTAACAGTGAAACGATTGACTGTGGGACTTAATTGAACTGATTTTGGACTTTGACCTTATAAATGTGATAAATGAGACAATTGGACTCCAAGAAATAACATTCTTCTTAATTTGACATGATTGCTGGAACTCAGCGATTACACTGGGCGCTGTGGTAGCGCTTTATTTAAAAATTTAGATAAATAAGTCATTTTTTACTGTGGGACCAATCCTAGCCGTTAGCGGCGCTGAAGAAATAGAGACAGTTTCAAAAACTACATTTCATTGACTTTCTAACGGTATCAGTCCGTTTGAGTTACAACGGTTGCGTCACATATTCGTACCAACATGTATTTAGCGATATTTTTCTGATATTACTAGGTTGCATCGCTTTTAACAGTGAAACGATTGACTGTGGGACTTAATTGAACTGATTTTGGACTTTGACCTTATAAATGTGATAAATGAGACAATTGGACTCCAAGAAATAACATTCTTCTTAATTTGACATGATTGCTGGAACTCAGCGATTACACTGGGCGCTGTGGTAGCGCTTTATTTAAAAATTTAGATAAATAAGTCATTTTTTACTGTGGGACCAATCCTAGCCGTTAGCGCGCGCTGAAGAAATAGAGACAGTTTCAAAAACTACATTTCATTGACTTTCTAACGGTATCAATCCGTTTGAGTTACAACGGTTGCGTCACATATTCGTACCAACATGTATTTAGCGATATTTTTCTGATATTACTAGGTTGCATCGCTTTTAACAGTGAAACGATTGACTGTGGGACTTAATTGAACTGATTTTGGACTTTGACCTTATAAATGTGATAAATGAGACAATTGGACTCCAAGAAATAACATTCTTCTTAATTTGACATGATTGCTGGAACTCAGCAATTACACTGGGCGCTGTGGTAGCGCTTTATTTAAAAATTTAGATAAATAAGTCATTTTTTACTGTGGGACCAATCCTAGCCGTTAGCGCGCGCTGAAGAAATAGAGACAGTTTCAAAAACTACATTTCATTGACTTTCTAACGGTATCAGTCCGTTTGAGTTACAACGGTTGCGTCACATATTCGTACCAACATGTATTTAGCGATATTTTTCTGATATTACTAGGTTGCATCGCTTTTAACAGTGAAACGATTGACTGTGGGACTTAATTGAACTGATTTTGGACTTTGACCTTATAAATGTGATAAATGAGACAATTGGACTCCAAGAAATAACATTCTTCTTAATTTGACATGATTGCTGGAACTCAGCGATTACACTGGGCGCTGTGGTAGCGCTTTATTTAAAAATTTAGATAAATAAGTCATTTTTTACTGTGGGACCAATCCTAGCCGTTAGCGCGCGCTGAAGAAATAGAGACAGTTTCAAAAACTACATTTCATTGACTTTCTAACGGTATCAGTCCGTTTGAGTTACAACGGTTGCGTCACATATTCGTACCAACATGTATTTAGCGATATTTTTCTGATATTACTAGGTTGCATCGCTTTTAACAGTGAAACGATTGACTGTGGGACTTAATTGAACTGATTTTGGACTTTGACCTTATAAATGTGATAAATGAGACAATTGGACTCCAAGAAATAACATTCTTCTTAATTTGACATGATTGCTGGAACTCAGCGATTACACTGGGCGCTGTGGTAGCGCTTTATTTAAAAATTTAGATAAATAAGTCATTTTTTACTGTGGGACCAATCCTAGCCGTTAGCGCGCGCTGAAGAAATAGAGACAGTTTCAAAAACTACATTTCATTGACTTTCTAACGGTATCAGTCCGTTTGAGTTACAACGGTTGCGTCACATATTCGTACCAACATGTATTTAGCGATATTTTTCTGATATTACTAGGTTGCATCGCTTTTAACAGTGAAACGATTGACTGTGGGACTTAATTGAACTGATTTTGGACTTTGACCTTATAAATGTGATAAATGAGACAATTGGACTCCAAGAAATAACATTCTTCTTAATTTGACATGATTGCTGGAACTCAGCGATTACACTGGGCGCTGTGGTAGCGCTTTATTTAAAAATTTAGATAAATAAGTCATTTTTTACTGTGGGACCAATCCTAGCCGTTAGCGCGCGCTGAAGAAATAGAGACAGTTTCAAAAACTACATTTCATTGACTTTCTAACGGTATCAGTCCGTTTGAGTTACAACGGTTGCGTCACATATTCGTACCAACATGTATTTAGCGATATTTTTCTGATATTACTAGGTTGCATCGCTTTTAACAGTGAAACGATTGACTGTGGGACTTAATTGAACTGATTTTGGACTTTGACCTTATAAATGTGATAAATGAGACAATTGGACTCCAAGAAATAACATTCTTCTTAATTTGACATGATTGCTGGAACTCAGCGATTACACTGGGCGCTGTGGTAGCGCTTTATTTAAAAATTTAGATAAATAAGTCATTTTTTACTGTGGGACCAATCCTAGCCGTTAGCGCGCGCTGAAGAAATAGAGACAGTTTCAAAAACTACATTTCATTGACTTTCTAACGGTATCAGTCCGTTTGAGTTACAACGGTTGCGTCACATATTCGTACCAACATGTATTTAGCGATATTTTTCTGATATTACTAGGTTGCATCGCTTTTAACAGTGAAACGATTGACTGTGGGACTTAATTGAACTGATTTTGGACTTTGACCTTATAAATGTGATAAATGAGACAATTGGACTCCAAGAAATAACATTCTTCTTAATTTGACATGATTGCTGGAACTCAGCATTACACTGGGCGCTGTGGTAGCGCTTTATTTAAAAATTTAGATAAATAAGTCATTTTTTACTGTGGGACCAATCCTAGCCGTTAGCGCGCGCTGAAGAAATAGAGACAGTTTCAAAAACTACATTTCATTGACTTTCTAACGGTATCAGTCCGTTTGAGTTACAACGGTTGCGTCACATATTCGTACCAACATGTATTTAGCGATATTTTTCTGATATTACTAGGTTGCATCGCTTTTAACAGTGAAACGATTGACTGTGGGACTTAATTGAACTGATTTTGGACTTTGACCTTATAAATGTGATAAATGAGACAATTGGACTCCAAGAAATAACATTCTTCTTAATTTGACATGATTGCTGGAACTCAGCATTACACTGGGCGCTGTGGTAGCGCTTTATTTAAAAATTTAGATAAATAAGTCATTTTTTACTGTGGGACCAATCCTAGCCGTTAGCGCGCGCTGAAGAAATAGAGACAGTTTCAAAAACTACATTTCATTGACTTTCTAACGGTATCAGTCCGTTTGAGTTACAACGGTTGCGTCACATATTCGTACCAACATGTATTTAGCGATATTTTTCTGATATTACTAGGTTGCATCGCTTTTAACAGTGAAACGATTGACTGTGGGACTTAATTGAACTGATTTTGGACTTTGACCTTATAAATGTGATAAATGAGACAATTGGACTCCAAGAAATAACATTCTTCTTAATTTGACATGATTGCTGGAACTCAGCGATTACACTGGGCGCTGTGGTAGCGCTTTATTTAAAAATTTAGATAAATAAGTCATTTTTTACTGTGGGACCAATCCTAGCCGTTAGCGCGCGCTGAAGAAATAGAGACAGTTTCAAAAACTACATTTCATTGACTTTCTAACGGTATCAGTCCGTTTGAGTTACAACGGTTGCGTCACATATTCGTACCAACATGTATTTAGCGATATTTTTCTGATATTACTAGGTTGCATCGCTTTTAACAGTGAAACGATTGACTGTGGGACTTAATTGAACTGATTTTGGACTTTGACCTTATAAATGTGATAAATGAGACAATTGGACTCCAAGAAATAACATTCTTCTTAATTTGACATGATTGCTGGAACTCAGCATTACACTGGGCGCTGTGGTAGCGCTTTATTTAAAAATTTAGATAAATAAGTCATTTTTTACTGTGGGACCAATCCTAGCCGTTAGCGCGCGCTGAAGAAATAGAGACAGTTTCAAAAACTACATTTCATTGACTTTCTAACGGTATCAGTCCGTTTGAGTTACAACGGTTGCGTCACATATTCGTACCAACATGTATTTAGCGATATTTTTCTGATATTACTAGGTTGCATCGCTTTTAACAGTGAAACGATTGACTGTGGGACTTAATTGAACTGATTTTGGACTTTGACCTTATAAATGTGATAAATGAGACAATTGGACTCCAAGAAATAACATTCTTCTTAATTTGACATGATTGCTGGAACTCAGCAATTACACTGGGCGCTGTGGTAGCGCTTTATTTAAAAATTTAGATAAATAAGTCATTTTTTACTGTGGGACCAATCCTAGCCGTTAGCGCGCGCTGAAGAAATAGAGACAGTTTCAAAAACTACATTTCATTGACTTTCTAACGGTATCAGTCCGTTTGAGTTACAACGGTTGCGTCACATATTCGTACCAACATGTATTTAGCGATATTTTTCTGATATTACTAGGTTGCATCGCTTTTAACAGTGAAACGATTGACTGTGGGACTTAATTGAACTGATTTTGGACTTTGACCTTATAAATGTGATAAATGAGACAATTGGACTCCAAGAAATAACATTCTTCTTAATTTGACATGATTGCTGGAACTCAGCAATTACACTGGGCGCTGTGGTAGCGCTTTATTTAAAAATTTAGATAAATAAGTCATTTTTTACTGTGGGACCAATCCTAGCCGTTAGCGCGCGCTGAAGAAATAGAGACAGTTTCAAAAACTACATTTCATTGACTTTCTAACGGTATCAGTCCGTTTGAGTTACAACGGTTGCGTCACATATTCGTACCAACATGTATTTAGCGATATTTTTCTGATATTACTAGGTTGCATCGCTTTTAACAGTGAAACGATTGACTGTGGGACTTAATTGAACTGATTTTGGACTTTGACCTTATAAATGTGATAAATGAGACAATTGGACTCCAAGAAATAACATTCTTCTTAATTTGACATGATTGCTGGAACTCAGCGATTACACTGGGCGCTGTGGTAGCGCTTTATTTAAAAATTTAGATAAATAAGTCATTTTTTACTGTGGGACCAATCCTAGCCGTTAGCGCGCGCTGAAGAAATAGAGACAGTTTCAAAAACTACATTTCATTGACTTTCTAACGGTATCAGTCCGTTTGAGTTACAACGGTTGCGTCACATATTCGTACCAACATGTATTTAGCGATATTTTTCTGATATTACTAGGTTGCATCGCTTTTAACAGTGAAACGATTGACTGTGGGACTTAATTGAACTGATTTTGGACTTTGACCTTATAAATGTGATAAATGAGACAATTGGACTCCAAGAAATAACATTCTTCTTAATTTGACATGATTGCTGGAACTCAGCGATTACACTGGGCGCTGTGGTAGCGCTTTATTTAAAAATTTAGATAAATAAGTCATTTTTTACTGTGGGACCAATCCTAGCCGTTAGCGCGCGCTGAAGAAATAGAGACAGTTTCAAAAACTACATTTCATTGACTTTCTAACGGTATCAGTCCGTTTGAGTTACAACGGTTGCGTCACATATTCGTACCAACATGTATTTAGCGATATTTTTCTGATATTACTAGGTTGCATCGCTTTTAACAGTGAAACGATTGACTGTGGGACTTAATTGAACTGATTTTGGACTTTGACCTTATAAATGTGATAAATGAGACAATTGGACTCCAAGAAATAACATTCTTCTTAATTTGACATGATTGCTGGAACTCAGCAATTACACTGGGCGCTGTGGTAGCGCTTTATTTAAAAATTTAGATAAATAAGTCATTTTTTACTGTGGGACCAATCCTAGCCGTTAGCGCGCGCTGAAGAAATAGAGACAGTTTCAAAAACTACATTTCATTGACTTTCTAACGGTATCAATCCGTTTGAGTTACAACGGTTGCGTCACATATTCGTACCAACATGTATTTAGCGATATTTTTCTGATATTACTAGGTTGCATCGCTTTTAACAGTGAAACGATTGACTGTGGGACTTAATTGAACTGATTTTGGACTTTGACCTTATAAATGTGATAAATGAGACAATTGGACTCCAAGAAATAACATTCTTCTTAATTTGACATGATTGCTGGAACTCAGCATTACACTGGGCGCTGTGGTAGCGCTTTATTTAAAAATTTAGATAAATAAGTCATTTTTTACTGTGGGACCAATCCTAGCCGTTAGCGCGCGCTGAAGAAATAGAGACAGTTTCAAAAACTACATTTCATTGACTTTCTAACGGTATCAGTCCGTTTGAGTTACAACGGTTGCGTCACATATTCGTACCAACATGTATTTAGCGATATTTTTCTGATATTACTAGGTTGCATCGCTTTTAACAGTGAAACGATTGACTGTGGGACTTAATTGAACTGATTTTGGACTTTGACCTTATAAATGTGATAAATGAGACAATTGGACTCCAAGAAATAACATTCTTCTTAATTTGACATGATTGCTGGAACTCAGCATTACACTGGGCGCTGTGGTAGCGCTTTATTTAAAAATTTAGATAAATAAGTCATTTTTTACTGTGGGACCAATCCTAGCCGTTAGCGCGCGCTGAAGAAATAGAGACAGTTTCAAAAACTACATTTCATTGACTTTCTAACGGTATCAGTCCGTTTGAGTTACAACGGTTGCGTCACATATTCGTACCAACATGTATTTAGCGATATTTTTCTGATATTACTAGGTTGCATCGCTTTTAACAGTGAAACGATTGACTGTGGGACTTAATTGAACTGATTTTGGACTTTGACCTTATAAATGTGATAAATGAGACAATTGGACTCCAAGAAATAACATTCTTCTTAATTTGACATGATTGCTGGAACTCAGCGATTACACTGGGCGCTGTGGTAGCGCTTTATTTAAAAATTTAGATAAATAAGTCATTTTTTACTGTGGGACCAATCCTAGCCGTTAGCGCGCGCTGAAGAAATAGAGACAGTTTCAAAAACTACATTTCATTGACTTTCTAACGGTATCATCCGTTTGATTACAACGGTTGCGTCACATATTCATGTATTTAGCATATTTTTCTGATATTACTAGGTTGCATCGCTTTTAACAGTGAAACGATTGACTGTGGGACTTAATTGAACTGATTTTGGACTTTGACCTTATAAATGTGATAAATGAGACAATTGGACTCCAAGAAATAACATTCTTCTTAATTTGACATGATTGCTGGAACTCAGCGATTACACTGACGCTGTGGTAGCGCTTTATTTAAAAATTTAGATAATAAGTCATTTTTTATGTGGGACCAATCCTAGCCGTTAGCGCGCGCTGAAGAAATAGAGACAGTTTCAAAAACTACATTTCATTGACTTTCTAACGGTATCAATCCGTTTGAGTTACAACGGTTGTGTCACAAATTCGTACCAACATGTATTTAGCGATATTTTTCTGATATTACTAGGTTGCATCGCTTTTAACAGTGAAACGATTGAATGTGGCACTTAATTGAACTGATTTTGGACTTTGACTTATGAATGTGATAAATGAGACAATTGGACTCCAAGAAGTAACATTCTTCTTAATTTGACATGATTGCTGGAACTCAGCGATTACACTGGGCGCTGTGGTAGCGCTTTATTTAAAAATTCGCTTTTAACAGTGAAACGATTGAATGTGGCACTTAATTGAACTGATTTTGCACTTTGACCTTATGAATGTGATAAATGAGACAATTGGACTCCAAGAAATAACATTCTTCTTAATTTGACATGATTGCTGGAACTCAGCGATTACACTGGGCGCTGTGGTAGCGCTTTATTTAAAAATTTAGATAAATAAGTCATTTTTTACTGTGGGACCACTCCTAGCCGTTAGCGCGCGCTGAAAAACTAGAGACAGTTTCAAAAACTACATTTCATTGACCTTCTAACGGTATCAATCCGTTTGAGTTACAACGGTTGCGTCACATATTCGTACCAACATGTATTTAGCGATATTTTTCTGATATTACTAGGTTGCATCGCATTTAACAGTGAAACGATTAACTGTGGGACTTAATTGAACTGGATTTTGAACTTTGACCTATAGAATGTGATAAATGAGACAATTGGACTCCAAGAAATAACATTCTTCTTAATTTGACATGATTGCTGGAACACAGCGATTACACTGGACGCTGTGGTAGCGCTTTATTTAAAAATTTAGATAATTAAGTCATTTTTTACTGTGGGACCAATCCTAGCCGTTAGCGCGCGCTGAAGAAATAGAGAGAGTTTCAAAAACTACATTTTATTGACTTTCTAACGGTATCAATCCGTTTGAGTTACAACGGCTGTGTCAAATATTCGTACCAACATGTATTTAGCAATATTTTTCTGATATTACTAGGTTGCATCGCTTTTAACAGTGAAACGATTGAATGCGGCACTTAATTGAACTGATTTTGCACTTTGACCTTATGAATGTGATAAATGAGACAATTGGACTCAAAGAAATAACATTCTTCTTAATTTGACATGATTGCTGGAACTCAGCGATTACACTGGGCGCTGTGGTAGCGCTTTATTTAAAAATTCGCTTTTAACAGTGAAACGATTGAATGTGGCACTTAATTGAACTGATTTTGCACTTTGACCTATGAATGTGATAAATGAGACAATTGGACTCCAAGAAATACTTCTTCTTAATTTTGACATGATTGCTGGAACTCAGCGATTACACTGGGCGCTGTGGTAGCGCTTTATTTAAAATTTAGATAAATAAGTGATTTTTTACTGTGGGACCACTCCTAGCCGTTAGCGCGCGCTGAAAAACTAGAGACAGTTTCAAAAACTACATTTCATTGACTTTCTAACGGTATCAATCCGTTTGAGTTACAACGGTTGCGTCACATATTCGTACCAACATGTATTTAGCGATATTTTTCCGATATTACTAGGTTGCCTCGCTTTTAACAGTGAACGATTGACTGTGGGACTTAGTTGAACTGATTTTGGACTTTGACCTTATAAATGTGATAAATCAGACAATTGGACTCCAAGAAATAACATTATTCTTAATTTGACATGATTGCTGGAACACAGCGATTACACTGGACGCTGTGGTAGCGCTTTATTTAAAAATTTAGATAATTAAGTCATTTTTTACTGTGGGACCAATCCTAGCCGTTAGCGCGCGCTGAAGAAATAGAGACAGTTTCAAAAACTACATTTTATTGACTTTCTAACGGTATCAATCCGTTTGAGTTACAACGGTTGTGTCAAATATTCGTACCAACATGTATTTAGCAATATTTTTCTGATATTACTAGGTTGCATCGCTTTTAACAGTGAAACGATTGAATGTGGGACTTAATTGAACTGATTTTGCACTTTGACCTTA
The DNA here is from genome assembly GCA_030067915.1 of Hydractinia echinata. Lineage (NCBI taxonomy): Eukaryota > Metazoa > Cnidaria > Hydrozoa > Anthoathecata > Hydractiniidae > Hydractinia > Hydractinia echinata. The sequence goes on from JASGCC010002793.1 coordinate 12,749, forward strand.
TGAATGTGATAAATGAGACAATTGGACTCCAAGAAATAACATTCTTTTAATTTGACATGATTGCTGGAACTCAGCAATTACACTGGGCGCTGTGGTAGCGCTTTATTTAAAAATTTAGATAAATAAGTCATTTTTTACTGTGGGACCAATCCTAGCCGTTAGCGCGCGCTGAAAAACTAGAGACAGTTTCAAAAACTACATTTCATTGACTTTCTAACGGTATCAATCCGTTTGAGTTACAACGGTTGCGTCACATATTCGTACCAACATGTATTTAGCGATATTTTTCTGATATTACTAGGTTGCATCGCTTTTAACAGTGAAACGTTGACTCTGTGCGACTTAATTGAACTGGATTTTAGGACTTGACCTTATAAATGTGATTAAAATGAGACATTGGAGTCCAAGGAAATAAACATTCTTCTTAGTTTGACATGATTGCCTTGGAAACTCAGCAATTACACTGGGCGATGTAGGTAGCGCTTTTACTTAAAAATTTAGATAAATTAAGTCCATTTTTTACTGTGGGCACCATTCCTAGCCGTTAGCCGCGCGTGAAGAAATAAGAGAGTTTTCAAAAACTACATTTCAATTGACTTTCTTAACGGTATCCAGTCCGTTTGGAGTTAACATACGGTTTGCGTCACATATTCGTACATAACATGTTATTTAGCGATATTTTTCTGATATTACTAGGTTGCATCGCTTTTAACAGTGAAACGATTAACATGTGGGACTTAATTGAACTGATTTTGGACTTTGACCTTATAAATGTGATAAATGAGACAATTGGACTCCAAGAAATAACATTCTTCTTTAATTTGACATGATTGCTGGAACTCAGCAATTACACTGGGCGCTGTGGTAGCGCTTTATTTAAAAATTTAGATAAATAAGTCATTTTTTACTGTGGGACCAATCCTAGCCGTTAGCGCGCGCTGAAAAATAGAGACAGTTTCAAAAACTACATTTCATTGACTTTCTAACGGTATCAATCCGTTTGAGTTACAACGGTTGCGTCACATATTCGTACCAACATGTATTTAGCGATATTTTTCTGATATTACTAGGTTGCATCGCTTTTAACAGTGAACGATTGACTGTGGGACTTATTGAACTGATTTTGGACTTTGACCTTATAAATGTGATAAATCAGACAATTGGACTCCAAGAAATAACATTTTCTTAATTTGACATGATTGCTGGAACTCACAATTACACTGGGCGCTGTGGTAGCGCTTTATTTAAAAATTTAGATAATAAGTCATTTTTTACTGTGGACAATCCTAGCCGTTAGCGCGCGCTGAAGAAATAGAGAGAGTTTCAAAAACTACATTTCATTGACTTTCTAACGGTATCAATCCGTTTGAGCTACAACGGTTGCGTCACATATTCGTACCAACATGTATTTAGCGATATTTTCTGATATTACTAGGTTGCATCGCTTTTAACAGTGAAACGATTGACTGTGGGACTTAATTGAAACTGATTTTGCACTTTGACCTTATAGATGTGATAAATGAGACAATTGGACTCCAAGAAATAACATTCTTCTTAATTTGACATGATTGCTGGAAACTCAGCAATTACCACTGGGCGCTGTGGTAGCGCTTTATTTAAAAAATTTGATAAATAAGTCATTTTTTACTGTGGGACCAATCCTAGGCCGTTAGCGCGCCGCTGAAGAACTAGAGACAGTTTCAAAAACTACATTTCATTGACTTTCTAACCGGTATCAGTCCGTTTTGAGTTACAACGGTTGCGTCACATATTCGTACCAACATTATTTAGCGATATTTTTCTGATATTACTAGGTTGGCCTCGCTTTAACAGTGAAACGATGACTGTGGGACTTCAGTTGAACTGATTTTGGACTTTGACCTTATAAATGTGATAAATCAGACAATTGGAGTCCAAGAAATAACATTCTTCTTAATTTGACATGATTGCTGAACTCAGCAGATTACACTGGGGCTGTGGTAGCGCTTTATTTAAAATTTAGATAATTAAGTCATTTTTTTACTGTGGGAACCAATCCTAGCCGTTAGCGCGCGCTGAAGAAATAGAGAGAGTTTCAAAACTACATTTCATTGACTTCTAACGGTATCAATCCGTTTGAGTTACAACGGTTGCGTCACATATTCGTACCAACTGTATTTAGCGATATTTTCTGATATTACTAGGTTGCTTCGCTTTTAACAGTGAAACGATTGAACTGTGGGACTTAATTGAACTGATTTTGGACTTTGACCTTATAAATGTGATAAATGAGACAATTGGACTCCAAGAAATAACATTCTTCTTAATTTGACATGATTGCTGGAACTCCAGCAATTACACTGGCCGTTGTGTAGCGCTTTTATTTAAAAATTAGATAAATAAGTTCATTTTTTACTGTGGGACAATCCTAGCCGTTAGCTCGCGCTTGAAGAAATAGAGAAGAGTTTCAAAAACTACATTTCATTGACTTTTCTAACGGTATCAATCCGTTTGAGTTACAACGGTTGTCGTCAACATATTCGTACCAACATGTATTTAGCATATTTTTCTGATATTACTAGTTGCGTCGCTTTTAACAGTGAAACGATTAAAGTTGGGACTTAATGAACTGATTTTGACTTTGACCTTATAAATGTGATAAATGAGACAATTGGACTCAAGAAATAACATTCTTCTTAATTTGACATGATTGCTGAACTCAGCGATTACACTGGGCGCTGTGGTAGCGCTTTATTTAAAATTTAGATAAATAAGTCATTTTTTACTGTGGGAACAATCCTAGCCGTTAGCGCGCGCTGAAAAATAGAGACAGTTTCAAAAACTACATTTCCTTGACTTTCTAACGGTATCAATCCGTTTTGAGTTACAACGGTGCGTCACATATTCGTACCAACATGTATTTAGCGATATTTTTTCGATATTACTAGGTTGGCTCGCTTTTAACAGTGAAACGATTGACTGTGGGACTTAATGGAACTGATTTTGGACTTTGACCTATAAAATGTGATTAAATGAGACAATTGGACTCCAAGAAAATAACATTCTTCTATTTGACTATTGCTGGAACTCAGCAATTACACTGGGCGCTGTGGTAGCGCTTTATTTAAAAATTTAGATAAATAAGTCATTTTTTTACTGTGGGACCAATCCTAGCCGTTAGCGCGCGCTGAAGAAATAGAGACAGTTTCAAAAACTACATTTCTATTGACTTCTAACGGTATCAGTCCGTTTGAGTTACAACGGTTGCGTCACATATTCGTACCAAACATGTATTTAGCGATATTTTTCTGATATTACTAGGTTGCATCGCTTTTAACAGTGAAACGATTAACTGTGGGACTTAATTGAACTGATTTGGAACTTTGACCTTATAGATGTGATAAATGAGACAATTGGACTCCAAGAAATAACATTCTTCTTAATTTGACATTGATTGCTGGAACACAGCGATTACACTGGACGCTGTGGTAGCGCTTTATTTAAAAATTTAGATAATTAAGTCATTTTTTTACTGTGGGACCAATCCTAGCCGTTAGCGCGCGCTGAAGAAATAGAGAGAGTTTCAAAAACTACATTTTTATGACTTTCTAACGGTATCAATCCGTTTGAGTTACAACGGTTGTGTCAATATATTCGTACCAACATGTATTTAGCAATATTTTTCTGATATTACTAGGTTGCATCGCTTTTAACAGTTGAAACGATTGAATGTGGGACTTAATTGAACTGATTTTGCACTTTGACCTTATGAATGTGATAAATGAGACAATTGGACTCCAAGGAAATAACATTCTTCTTAATTTGACATGATTGCTGGAACTCAGCGATTACACTGGGCGCTGTGGTTAGCGCTTTATTTAAAAAATTCGCTTTTAACAGTGAAACGATTGAATGTGGCACTTAATTGAACTGATTTTGCACTTTGACCTTATGAATGTGATAAATGAGACAATTGGACTCCAAGAAATAACATTCTTCTTAATTTGACATGATTGCTGGAACTCAGCGATTACACTGGGCGCTGTGGTAGCGCTTTATTTAAAAATTTAGATAAATAAGTCATTTTTTACTGTGGGACCACTCCTAGCCGTTAGCGCGCGCTGAAAAACTAGAGACAGTTTCAAAAACTACATTTCATTGACCTTCTAACGGTATCAATCCGTTTGAGTTACAACGGTTGCGTCACATATTCGTACCAACATGTATTTAGCGATATTTTTCTGATATTACTAGGTTGCCTCGCTTTTAACAGTGAACGATTGACTGTGGGACTTAGTTGAACTGATTTTGGACTTTGACCTTATAAATGTGATAAATCAGACAATTGGACTCCAAGAAATAACATTATTCTTAATTTGACATTGATTGCTGGAACACAGCGATTACACTGGGTCGCTGTGTAAGCGCTTTATTTTAAAAAATTTAGATAATTAAGTCATTTTTTACTGTGGGACAATCCTAGCCGTTAGCGCGCGCTGAAGAAAATAGAGACAGTTTCAAAAACTACATGTCATTGACTTTCTAACGGTATCAGTCCGTTTGATTTACAACGGTTGCGTCACATATTCGTACCAACATGTATTTAGCATATTTTTCTGATATTACTAGGTTGCATCGCTTTTAACAGTGAAACGATTAACTGTGGACTTAATTGAACTGATTTTGGACTTTGACCTTATAAATGTGATAAATGAGACAATTGGACTCCAAGAAATAACATTCTTCTTAATTTGACATGATTGGCTGGAACACAGCGATTACACTGGGACGCTGTGTGTAGCGCTTTATTTAAAAATTTAGATAATTAAGTCATTTTTTACTGTGGGACCAATCCTAGCCGTTAGCGCGCGCCTGAAGAAATAGAAGACAGTTTCAAAAACTACATTCATTGAACTTTCTAACGGATCAGTCCGTTTAGTTACAACGGTTGCGTCACATATTCGTACCAACATGTATTTAGCATATTTTTTTGATATTACTAGGTTGCATCGCTTTTAACAGTGAAACGATTGACTGTGGGGACTTAATTGAACTGATTTTGGACTTTGACCTTATAAATGTGATAAATGAGACAATTGGACTCCAAGAATAACATTCTTCTTAATTTGACATGATTGCTGGAACTCAGCATTACACTGGGCGCTGTGGTAGCGCTTTTATTTAAAAAATTAGATAATAAGTCATTTTTTACTGTGGGGACCAATCCTAGCCGTTAGCGCGCGCTGAAGAAATAGAGACAGTTTCAAAAACTACATTTCATTGGACTTTCTAACGGTATCAGTCCGTTTGAGTTACAACGGTTGTGTCAAATATCAGTACCAACATGTATTTAGCCATATTTTCTGATATTACTAGGTTGCATCGCTTTTAACAGTGAAACGATTGACTGTTGGGACTTAGTTGAACTGATTTTTGGACTTTGACCTTATAAATGTGATAAATGAGCAATTGGGACTCCAGAAATAACATTCTCTTAATTGACATGATTGCTGGAACTCAGCGATTACACTGGGCGCTGTGGTAGCGCTTTATTTAAAAATTTAGATAAATAAGTCATTTTTTACTGTGGGACCAATCCTAGCCGTTAGCGCGCGCTGAAGAATAGAGACAGTTTCAAAAACTACATTTCATTGACTTCTAACGGTATCAGTCCGTTTGAGTTACAACGGTTGCGTCCACATATTCGTACCAACATGTAATTTAGCGATATTTTTCTGATATTACTAGGTTGCATCGCTTTTAACAGTGAAACGATTGACTGTGGGACTTAATTGAACTGATTTTTGGACTTTGACCTTATAAATGTGATAAATGAGACAATTGGACTCCAAGAAATAACATTCTTCTTAATTTTGACATGATTGCTGGAACACAGCGATTACATTGGGCGCTGTGGTAGCGCTTTATTTAAAAATTTAGATAATAAGTCATTTTTTTACTGTGGGACCAATCCTAGCCGTTAGCGCGCGCTGAAGAAATAGAGACAGTTTCAAAAACTACATTTCATTGACTTTCTAACGGTATCAGTCCGTTTGAGTTACAACGGTTGTGTCAAATATTCGTACCAACATGTATTAGCAATATTTTTCTGATATTACTAGGTTGCATCGCTTTTAACAGTGGAACGATTGACTGTGGGACTTAATTGAACTGATTTTGGACTTTGACCTTATAAATGTGATAAATGAGACCAATTGGACTCCAAGAAATAACATTCTCTTAATTTGACATGATTGCTTGGAACTCAGCAATTACACTGGGCGCTGTGGTAGCGCTTTATTTAAAATTTAGATAAATAAGTCATTTTTACTGTGGGACCAATCCTAGCCGTTAGCGCGCGCTGAAGAAATAGAGAGAGTTTCAAAAACTACATTTCATTGACTTTCTAACGGTATCAGTCCGTTTGAGTTACAACGGTTGCGTCACATATTCGTACCAACATGTATTTAGCGATATTTTTCTGATATTACTAGGTTGCATCGCTTTTAACAGTGAAACGATGACTGTGGGACTTAATTGAACTGATTTTGGACTTTGACCTTATAAATGTGATAAATGAGACAATTGGACTCCAAGAAATAACATTCTTCTTAATTTGACCATGATTGCTGGAACTCAGCGATTACACTGGGCGCTGTGGTAGCGCTTTATTTAAAAATTTAGATAATTAAGTCATTTTTTACTGTGGGACTAATCCTAGCCGTTTAGCGCGCGCTGAAGAAATAGAGAGAGTTTCAAAACTACATTTCATTGACTTTCTAACGGTATCAATCCGTTGAGTTACAACGGTTGCGTCACATATTCGTACCAACATGTATTTAGCGATATTTTTCTGATATTACTAGGTTGCATCGCTTTTAACAGTGAAACGATTGACTGTGGGACTTAGTTGAACTGATTTTGGAACTTTGACCTTATAAATGTGATAAATCAGACAATTGGACTCCAAGAAATAACATTTCTTCTTAATTGACATTGATTGCTGGAACTCAGCAATTACACTGGGCGCTGTGGTAGCGCTTTATTTAAAATTTTAGATAAATAAGTCATTTTTTACTGTGGCACTAATCCTAGCCGTTAGCGCGCGCTGAAGAAATAGAGAGAGTTTCAAAAACTACATTTCATTGACTTTCTAACGGTATCAATCCGTTTGAGTTACAACGGTTGTGTCAAATATTCGTACCAACATGTATTTAGCAATATTTTTCTGATATTACTAGGTTGCATCGCTTTTAACAGTGAAACGATTGAATGTGGGACTTAATTGAACTGATTTTGCACTTTGACCTTATGAATGTGATAAATGAGACAATTGGACTCCAAGAAATAACATTCTTCTTAATTTGACATGATTGCTGGAACTCAGCGATTACACTGGGCGCTGTGGTAGCGCTTTATTTAAAAATTCGCCTTTAACAGTGAAACGATTGAATGTGGCACTTAATTGAACTGATTTTGCACTTTGACCTTATGAATGTGATAAATGAGACAATTGGACTCCAAGAAATAACATTCTTCTTAATTTGACATGATTGCTGGAACTCAGCGATTACACTGGGCGCTGTGGTAGCGCTTTATTTAAAAATTTAGATAAATAAGTCATTTTTTACTGTGGGACCAATCCTAGCCGTTAGCGCGCGCTGAAGAAATAGAGACAGTTTCAAAAACTACATTTCATTGACTTTCTAACGGTATCAGTCCGTTTGAGTTACAACGGTTCTGTCACATATTCGTACCAACATGTATTTAGCGATATTTTTCTGATATTACTAGGTTGCATCGCTTTTAACAGTGAAACGATTGACTGTGGGACTTAATTGAACTGATTTTGGACTTTGACCTTATAAATGTGATAAATGAGACAATTGGACTCCAGAAATAAATTCTTCTTAATTTGACATGATTGCTGGAACTCAGCGATTACACTGGGCGCTGTGGTAGCGCTTTATTTAAAAATTTAGATAATTAAGTCATTTTTTACTGTGGGACCAATCCTAGCCGTTAGCGCGCGCTGAAGAAATAGAGACAGTTTCAAAAACTACATTTCATTGACTTTCTAACGGTATCAGTCCGTTTGAGTTACAACGGTTGCGTCACATATTCGTACCAACATGTATTTAGCGATATTTTTCTGATATTACTAGGTTGCATCGCTTTTAACAGTGAAACGATTGACTGTGGGACTTAATTGAACTGATTTTGAACTTTGACCTTATAGATGTGATAAATGAGACAATTGGACTCCAGAAATAACATTCTTCTTAATTTGACATGATTGCTGGAACTCAGCGATTACACTGGGCGCTGTGGTAGCGCTTTATTTAAAATTTAGATAAATAAGTCATTTTTTACTGTGGGACTAATCCTAGCCGTTAGCGCGCGCTGAAGAAATAGAGAGAGTTTCAAAAACTACATTTCATTGACTTTCTAACGGTATCAATCCGTTTGAGTTACAACGGTTGCGTCACATATTCGTACCAACATGTATTTAGCGATATTTTTCTGATATTACTAGGTTGCCTCGCTTTTAACAGTGAACGATTGACTGTGGGACTTAGTTGAACTGATTTTGGAACTTTGACCTTATAGATGTGATAAATCAGGACAATTGGAGTCCAAGAAATAACATTCTCTTAATTTTGACATGATTGCTGGAACTCAGCGATTACACTGGGCGCTGTGGTAGCGCTTTATTTAAAAATTTAGATAAATAAGTCATTTTTTACTGTGGGACCAATCCTAGCCGTTAGCGCGCCTGAAGAAATAGAGACAGTTTCAAAAAACTACATTTCATTGACTTTCTAACGGTATCAGTCCGTTTGAGTTACAACGGTGCGTCACATATTCGTACCAACATGTATTTAGCGATATTTTTCTGATATTACTAGGTTTGCATCGCTTTTAACAGTGAACGATTGACTGTGGGACTTAATTGAACTGATTTTGGACTTTGACCTTATAGATGTGATAAATGAGACAATTGGACTCCAAGAAATAACATTCTTCTTAATTTGACATGATTGCTGAACTCAGCGATTACCCTGGGCGCTGTGGTAGCGCTTTATTTAAAATTTTAGATAAATAAGTCATTTTTTACTGTGGGACCAATCCTAGCCGTTAGCGCGCGCTGAAGAAATAGAGCCAGTTTCAAAAACTACATTTCATTGACTTTCTAACGGTATCAGTCCGTTTGAGTTACAACGGTTGCGTCACATATTCGGTACCAACATGTATTTAGCGATATTTTTCTGATATTACTAGGTTGCATCGCTTTTAACAGGTGAAACGATTGACTGTGGGACTTAATTGAACTGATTTTTGGACTTTGACCTTATAGAATGTGATAAATGAGACAATTGACTCCAAGAAATAAATTTTTTTAATTTGACATGATTGCTGGAACTCAGCAATTACACTGGGCGCTGTGGTAGCGCTTTATTTAGAAATTTAGATAAATAAGTCATTTTTTACTGTGGGACCAATCCTAGCCTTTAGCGCGCGCTGAAGAAATAGAGACAGTTTCAAAACTACATTTCATTGACTTTCTAACGGTATCAGTCCGTTTGAGTTACAACGGCGTGCGTCACATATTCGTACCAACATGTATTAGCGATATTTTTCTGATATTACTAGGTTGCATCGCTTTTAACAGTGAAACGATTGACTGTGGGGACTTAATGAACTGATTTTGGACTTTGACCTTATAAATGTGATAAATGAGACAATTGGACTCCAGGAAATAACATTCTTCTTAATTTGACATGATTGCTGGAACTCAGCGATTACAACTGGGCGCTGTGGTAGCGCTTTTTTAAAAATTTAGATAAATAAGTCATTTTTACTGTGGGACCAATCCTAGCCGTTAGCGCGCGCTGAAGAAATAGAGACAGTTTCAAAAACTACATTTCATTGACTTTCTAACGGTATCAGTCCGTTTTGAGTTTACAACGGTGCGTCAAATATTCGTACCAACATGTATTTTAGCAATATTTTTCTGATATTACTAGGTTGCATCGCTTTTAACAGTGAAACGATTGACTGTGGGACTTAATTGAACTGATTTTGAACTTTGACCTTATTAAATGTGATAAATGGACAATTGGACTCCAAGAAATAACATTCTTCTTAATTTGACATGATTGCTGGAACTCAGCGATTACACTGGGCGCTGTGGTAGCGCTTTATTTAAAAATTTAGATAAATAAGTCATTTTTTACTGTGGGACCAATCCTAGCCGTTAGCGCGCGCTGAAGAAATAGAGACAGTTTCAAAAACTACATTTCATTGACTTTCTAACGGTATCAGTCCGTTTGAGTTACAACGGTTTGCGTCACATATTCGTACCAACATGTATTTAGCGATATTTTTCTGATATTACTAGGTTGCATCGCTTTTAACAGTGAAACGATTGACTGTGGGACTTAATTGAACTGATTTTGACTTTGACCTTATAAATGTGATAAATGAGACAATTGGACTCCAAGAAATAACATTTTCTTAATTTGACATGATTGCTGGAACTCAGCAATTACACTGGGCGTGTGGTAGCGCTTTATTTAAAATTTAGATAAATAAGTCATTTTTTACTGTGGGACAATCCTAGCCGTTAGCGCGCGCTGAAGAAATAGAGACAGTTTCAAAAACTACATTTCATTGACTTTCTAACGGTATCAGTCCGTTTGAGTTACAACGGTTGCGTCACATATTCGTACCAACATGTATTTAGCGATATTTTTCTGATATTACTAGGTTGCTCGCTTTTAACAGTGAAACGATTGACTGTGGGACTTAATTGAACTGATTTTGGACTTTGACCTTATAATGTGATAAATGAGACAATTGGACTCCAAGAAATAACATTTTTCTTAATTTGACATGATTGCTGGAACTCAGCGATTACACTGGGCGCTGTGGGTAGCGCTTATTTAAAATTTAGATAAATAAGTCATTTTTTACTGTGGCGACCAATCCTAGCCGTTAGCGCGCGCTGAAGAAATAGAGAGAGTTTCAAAAACTACATTTCATTGACTTTCTAACGGTATCAATCCGTTTGAGTTACAACGGTTGCGTCACTTATTCGTACTAACATGTATTTAGCGATATTTTTCTGATATTACTAGGTTGCATCGCGTTTAACAGTGAAACGATTAACTGTGGGACTTAATTGAACTGATTTGGAACTTTGACCTTATAGATGTGATAAATGAGACAATTGGACTCCAAGAAATAACATTCTTCTTAATTTGACATGATTGCTGGAATTCGGCGATTACACTGGGCGCTGTGGTAGCGCTTTATTTAAAAATTTAGATAAATATGTCATTTTTTACTGTGGGACCAATCCTAGCCGTTAGCGCGCGCTGAAGAAATAGAGACAGTTTCAAAAACTACATTTCATTGACTTTCTAATGGTATCAATCCGTTTGAGTTACAACGGTTGTGTCACATATTCGTACCAACATGTATTTTGCAATATTTTTCAGATATTACTAGGTTGCATCGCTTTTAACAGTGAAACGATTGAATGTGGCACTTAATTGAACTGATTTTGCACTTTGACCTTATGAATGTGATAAATGAGACAATTGGAGTCCAAGAAATAACATTCTTCTTAATTTGACATGACTGCTGGAACTCAGCGATTACACTGGGCGCTGTGGTAGCGCTTTATTTAAAAATTCGCTTTTGACAGTGAAACGATTGAATGTGGCACTTAATTGAACTGATTTTGCACTTTGACCTTATGAATGTGATAAATGAGACAATTGGACTCCAAGAAATAACATTCTTCTTAATTTGACATGATTGCTGGAACTCAGCGATTACACTGGGCGCTGTGGTAGCGCTTTATTTAAAAATTTAGATAAATAAGTCATTTTTTACTGTGGGACCACTCCTAGCCGTTAGCGCGCGCTGAAAAACTAGAGACAGTTTCAAAAACTACATTTCATTGACCTTCTAACGGTATCAATCCGTTTGAGTTACAACGGTTGCGTCACATATTCGTACCACATGTATTTAGCGATATTTTTCCGATATTACTAGGTTGCCTCGCTTTTAACAGTTGAAACGATTGACTGTGGACTTAATGAACTGATTTTGGACTTTGACCTTATAATGTTGATTAAATGAGCAATTGGACTCCAAGAAAATAACATTCTTCTTAATTTGAATGATTGCTGGAACACAGCGATTACACTGGGCGCTGTGTAGCGCTTTTATTTAAATTTAGATAAATTAAGTCATTTTTTACTGTGGGACCAATCCTAGCCGTTTAGCGCGCGCTGAAGGAAATAGAGCAGTTTCAAAAACTACATTTTCATTGACTTTCTAACGGTATCAATCCGTTTGAGTTACAACGGTTGGTTCACATATTCGTACCAACATGTATTTAGCAATATTTTTCTGATATTACTAGGTTGCATCGCTTTTAACAGTGAAACGATTGAATGTGGGACTTAATTGAACTGATTTTGCACTTTGACCTTATGAATGTGATAAATGAGACAATTGGACTCCAAGAAATAACATTCTTCTTAATTTGACATGATTGCTGGAACTCAGCAATTACACTGGGCGCTGTGGTAGCGCTTTATTTAAAAATTTAGATAAATAAGTCATTTTTTACTGTGGGACAATCCTAGCCGTTAGCGCGCGCTGAAAAATTAGAGACAGTTTCAAAAACTACATTTCATTGACTTTCTAACGGTATCAATCCGTTTGAGTTACAACGGTTGCGTCACATATTCGTACCAACATGTATTTAGCGATATTTTTCTGATATTACTAGGTTGCATCGCTTTTAACAGTGAAACGATTGACTGTGGGACTTAATTGAACTGATTTTGCACTTTGACCTTATAAATGTGATAAATGAGACAATTGGACTCCAAGAAATAACATTCTTTCTTAATTTGACATGATTGCTGGAACTCAGCAATTACACTGGGCGCTGTGGTAGCGCTTTATTTAAAAATTTAGATAATTAAGTCATTTTTTACTGTGGCACTAATCCTAGCCGTTAGCGCGCGCTGAAGAAATAGAGAGAGTTTCAAAAACTACATTTCATTGACTTTCTAACGGTATCAATCCGTTTGAGTTACAACGGTTGCGTCACATATTCGTACTAACATGTATTTAGCGATATTTTTCTGATATTACTAGGTTGCATCGCATTTAACAGTGAAACGATTGACTGTGGGACTTAATTGAACTGATTTTGCACTTTGACCTTACGAATGTGATAAATGAGACAATTGGACTCCAAGAAATAACATTCTTCTTAATTTGACATGATTGCTGGAACTCAGCAATTACACTGGGCGCTGTGGTAGCGCTTTATTTAAAAATTTAGATAAATAAGTCATTTTTTACTGTGGGACCAATCCTAGCCGTTAGCGCGCGCTGAAAAACTAGAGACAGTTTCAAAAACTACATTTCATTGACTTTCTAACGGTATCAATCCGTTTGAGTTACAACGGTTGCGTCACATATTCGTACCAACATGTATTTAGCGATATTTTTCTGATATTACTAGGTTGCCTCGCTTTTAACAGTGAACGATTGACTGTGGGACTTAGTTGAACTGATTTTGGACTTTGACCTTATAAATGTGATAAATCAGACAATTGGAGTCCAAGAAATAACATTTTTCTTAATTTGACATGATTGCTGGAACTCAGCAATTACACTGGGCGCTGTGGTAGCGCTTATTTAAAAATTTAGATAATTAAGTCATTTTTACTGTGGGACCAATCCTAGCCGTTAGCGCGCGCTGAAAAACTAGAGACAGTTTCAAAAACTACATTTCATTGACTTCTAACGGTATCAATCCGTTTGAGTTACAACGGTTGCGTCACATATTCGTACTAACATGTATTTAGCGATATTTTTCTGATATTACTAGGTTGCATCGCAAATCAGTTCAATTAAGTCCCACAGTTTTACGTTCACTGTTAAAT
>JASGCC010002794.1:0-26706 GCA_030067915.1 Hydractinia echinata
CCCTTATGAGGAAGGGGCGTCTATTATTAGAGGGGGCGTCTATTGGGGAGCGTTTATTTAAAAAAATGACTGAAAAGGAGGGGCGTCTATTCAAGGGGGCGTTTAATAGAAGGGGGGCGTTCATTACGGTATCTTCAATTTACTGTGACGCAAATACCAAAGTCAAAAGAGCACCACAGAAAAAATATGATTAAATAAGGTCACGCACGTGAAGAGGTGTATTTATAGCTATTATACCTCTATGGGCTCTAGGAACCCCTCTCGTGAGAGGGGTTCCTGTGTACGTACACAAGAGACCCGAGTTCCAATTTGGTGATTTCCCTGATTGGGATTAATTGGAATGCTGCTAAAGTTGCACTTAAACAGAGGCTAGTCATTCTCCCGCTTGCTTTTACTTTTGCTACAAAACCAAACATTCTTGTGTTGCCTTTGCATTGTTTTGTGTTTTGTTTTCGCATGTGTGCCCGCTCTGTCTCCCGTGTTTACATTTCTTCTTGCCCGTATACTCTCCCCGCATTTCCCTGGAACCGCACTGGAATCTGCATATTTTACTGTGGCTGATTAGTACATCTTGTCCCGTAACAGCGGCCGAACCTTTGAGATGTGCGGCCGAACGTCATAACACTCGGCCGAACGTTTTGATGTTCGGCCGCACATCCGCATCCGCAAGTCCGAATGTTTCAAATTATAAATGTTCGGCCGAATCTGGTCTGTATATTTACTTAGCTTTAAAAGTCAAGCCGGGTCTAAGTTTTTGTCACATTGGCTAGAATTAGTATCAACCCTTAGAATGCACACTTGTACCGTTGGGTAGCTCTTTTTATCCTCTTTCTAAAACAAGAGAAGCGCTCCTCACAACAATCTAGCCCGCACGGTGCTCCAACTGTGGTGCTGTTTTTCAGGATTTTCGACCGAATATTTCCACGTAAAAAAAAGAAAATTAACTAACCAAAATTAACTTAGGTTAGGTAACAGTAGAGAAAGGTACCACCCTCGTCGCCAGGTCTTTTTGCCTTCTCTCATATCAAGAGAAGGCAGAAAACCCGGGACGGAGTGAGAAAGGTACAGGACGTCGTCAACGAGTTTTGGGGTTCGATGGAGGAAGGAGTTTTTTTGTGCGCACGAAAGTGGATAAAGAAAAAACCAATTAACTGGTAAAGGAATGTCGTCCTTTTAAATGAGGAAACAAATCTTCGCGAATTGCCAATCAAAAGAATAACTCGTGTATTTAGAGGTTAGTTAGGCGTGGCACGAACTGCAAGTGACCAATCTACAAACTGGTGTTATTGGTAGAAGCAATGGGAATGAGAGTTGGTGAATACCTATTTTGATTTTGTATCTTTTTCTTATTTTCGAAATTCTTTGACAACGACATGAAAACTCTTTCAACACTTATCCAATTCAAACAGAAATTATTAACTACTGACAATGAACTACAACAGTTAAATCGCACGACATCCGTATCTTCATTGCAAACCTTTTATAGAAGGTTTAGGGGCTTGGTGATAAGACTACTGCAGTCTTTTTCTTGTTCCTGCCATTTTTAACTACTCTAGCTGCACCTAAAAGGATATGCAATCACATATTTCTAGATTCTACAATATAACAGCTTTAGTTTTGTATTTTTTTTGCGAAAAATTGTAAATTCTTTAACGGCGAAATAACAACAATAATCATTTTAACAGTGCTATTAACCCCGCAAAAGTTTCGGGATTAATTCACGTGACGTCATCTATATACTGACAAAAATGGAAAAGTATTATTAACGAATCATTTGCAAATAAAGAAGTGTACCAATACCCTGTTTATTTCAAAGCATCAAAGGCTCGGGAGCTGTTGTTTAAAAATTACACTGCCCTTCTATTGGGATAGGAGAAGAGAAGCCTAGATTGGATAAAATTTACCCAGATGGGATAGAATTATGTTAGGTCGCACGTAAAAGTTAAGAAAATACCCACATAGAACTTCTACTAGAAAAATTTTTCCTTGCCTCTTATATGCCACTCTGAGAACTCTACCCTTTAGACTTTATTTAGAACGGAAAGCCCTCCAAGCCAAATTTAAAGCTAGACTCGCCATGCACAAAACACCTTTCTTCTCTCTGTTGTAATTACAATGCAAAATTATACGTACCCGACTGTGCTGCTGTGTTTTTGTCACTAATAAAGAAAAGTAATTTGGTTGGTGGCAATAAGTATCCTCTAAGTACATTACGAAACTTGCTGACGAGATGAATATGAATGCCGGTAAATCCCTGAAAGAAGTGTTGACTTCAAGAATATTTAAAGAAAACTGCAAGTCACTGTAATTTGCAGTAGTTGCAATTATATTCTACTTTGTATAAGTCATAGATTAAATATTTATAGCCAATCTAAAAGCAGCATATATTAGTTACTTTGTTCAAAACATTTGAACTTTATATTCATATTAAATATTAAATTTGTTTTAATTAGAATTGATTTAAATAACATTTGCAGCTGTCATGAAAATTTCCTTTAACCTGTGCCAAAACAGAGGTTACACTTTTTTTTCAGAATGCTAGTGTCAATGTTATGGAATCACAACACTATAAAGTTTCCTTACAGACAATTGTTAAAATAGAATTATCTTGGAGACAGTAACATGCAATGTTGTTGCATTTTTGTTTTATAGACGAAAGGTAACGTTATAAATTTAACCACCTCATTTAAATTAAGGGAAGGTTAAATGCTACGACTATTAAAATCTATACAGTAACTAACAAAAATAGAACTGATTTTAACATCAAAAAATTAATGCTGATGTCATTACTTTCTACTGACGTGATCAATTTAACATAAACGCTATTTAAGTGCCGCGGGCGTTTTGACAGAGTCAGCTAAATAACGTGCCCTGTGTGCTTACGTGCCTTCGTGTATTAGTGCTTTATGTGCCTTCGTGCTTTGTGCTTACGTGTCCTTACGCGCCCTTGTATTTTATTTTTTTCCAGTGTATTAGTGCTTTACGTGGCTGCTGTACTTTTTCGTGTCCACTTTCTCTAGCACTTACCGGCTTTCACACAGCGCAGTCTGGGCACTAGCAAACCGCTTGTAGGGACAAATTTTAGCCTGTTAATGTTCGACCCGATAGTCCAGCCCTAGTGTACTTGTATCTTAAGTCACGTTTTTTGTTCCTTTGTGTTTTAGGTATATAAAATAAAAAATAAAAACATCTAAATAAATGGTAAAAAAGGTATATATGAAGCAGACATTTTTTGCTTAGTTTAAAAGCCTTCTACGCTCATGTTTGAAACCTTCTTCGCACATGTTTGAAAACCTTCTTCGCACATGTTCGAAACCTTCTTTCGCCAATGTTTGAAAACCTTCTTCGCCAATGTTTGAAAACCTTCTTCGCCAATGTTTGAATGATTAGTAAATATGTTTTGAGAAACTTTTTGAAAAAGGTGGAATATAAACGACAGAATTTTGTAATCAAAAAATATATATATTTTATATTATGTATAAGTTCTATATATATATATAAGTTCTATATATAATTCCTCAGAATCGCAACAATTGATTCTGCGAAAATTAAAGATGCATGCGTTTTCGTGATTTTTTTTTTATGAAAATTATAAAAAATCACGAAAACGCATGCATCTTTAATTTTCGCAGAATCAATTGTTGCGATTCTGAGGAACTTATATATATCATTTGAAAGTAATAAGACATACGATAAGCTTTTAGCTTTTCTTATGCTATGATCACATCATTTTACACAAACCACGTTAATAATTTGTTCACATATACAATCGATGCATTCCCTAATACACTAATTAAAAAAAATAAAGTGAAGCCGATGCAATATTTTTTATTGAGAACAGTTTTTTCTTCCTGAGTAAAAAGACTCTTCTTGATCTCTAGAATAATATTAGTTGCCTCCGACGTCAGAACAGTAAAAAGCTGTTTAAATCTCCACAAAGTGACGTCAATAACAAATGCTCGTTGATTCTTAAGTGCTGGTGCCCAGAAACTGTTCTACCTGTAAGGTGTGAAATCCTTAGGTGTTTACAAGAACTAACTTTCAAATGTCGTACAGTCTTACCTACATAAGTAGCATGTCATATACGACACCTCAAAAAGGAGATCCTCGGAGACTATCCTTAAAACGAAACATGGAAGACAACCGTACGGACGACTGAAAAACAACTTGTAGTAAACAACTAGGTAAATGCTTAGAGAACACTCTCTTAAGACGAGACCTAGTCTGCAACAATACTGTACTAAATATGGCAATACAACTAACATTTTTTTTTAGATAAATCATAAGATGAACGAGCAATAGATGGGGAATGTACCTTATCAATAAACTTTTTAATACACAAGTCAAGAAACGAAGTAGGATAACCATTCTTAAACAAGATCTCCTTTAAATACTTAACCTCAGCATGAAACTTAGAAAAATCCGAAACAATGGTAAAAAATCGGAACAATAATGAAAAGACTAAGCCATATTTGTAGCATTTAGGAATGAAGCTGGTGAAGTTAGTGTTAACGCTGCTAAAAGTGGGTTTACAAAAAACCACTGGTAATAAATCTATTATTTTCTGTACATATTTTAACAAATCTATTATTTTCTCTACATATTTTACCATCTAAAACGTCCGAAAGCTTTATGTTTTAGGTCTCCAAAAGGTGTAACGTACTGTAAAATAATGAACACCTAAAACCAAATTTCCTGGTTCTTTAAAAAAAGTATGGAAGGAACTAGATTTAACTTTGTCGTCCGGTGGTACAAACGTAAAGTTAGAAATAAAATGTCAGAAATGAGCAAAAATATTTTTTGAAACTTTGCGGGAGGTGTGGTATTTAAAACTTCGCTGGGGGGGGGGGGAGTATATTTCGGACGGGGGTACTTTTGTAACATCTTAAAAGTGCTGAAATGCATGTTTGAGTATTGTAAGATGTTTAATTGGTTATCTAATTATTTATTGCATGTACCTTGGTGTTGCTAAGAAAATATTTTGGTCAGAGGGATAAAATACAGACCAGATTGAAGGAAATATTGATTTAGCGAATTGACGTCATTTCTGATCCCAATGGCGTCATTATATTGTTTTTTTACCTGAAACACCCTTAACTGCCATAAAGGATAGTCAGGGCGCTGAGAGCCTAAAAAATTCTGAAGTGAAAAATGTCATATTGTGGGACAATCTCTAAATACCAGAAGAATGTTCTACCTTGACATACAATAAAACATTTAAGTCGACCAAACAAACCTTTGTGAAAAGCAACGCCATTTTTCCTTCATAAAACGTTATCAACAAACAGACAACCGGGGGTTGATTTTATTGTATATATGCATTAGAAATATTTTTTTTTTTTTCATTTTCGTTTAAAAGTTATACTTTATAATAAATACTGTTGAAAATTAAGTATCGATTTTTTTTAAAACCGGGATTTAAAACAATAATTGTTGATGCTGCTTTAACCCCAGCCTGTTAATTTGCGAATAAATTTGTAAACACAAACATTCGATTACCCCCGGAAAATAAATTAAAAACATTCTAAACACACGTGGGGGAATACTATGTAATCTTTTAATAACGAAAGCTCTTGAAATGATCTGACGATAGTTTTTTAATGGAGTCCAAGTCATGCTTGATTCATTTATCGATTTATGATTGTGAGCGGAAATTGAGGAAACTTACAGAAAACCGTTGGACAGAATACAAACTGAATACGACGAATACGACGGCTAAAAAAATTATTTTTAATACTGCCTCATATTTTCTAATTTCAATTTTTGTATTTGCGAATAATTCTATACCAAAGAGATGAAGTGCTTTTAAATTGAATTGTTTTCCAGGAATACTTGAAATCTTGAAAATATTTATACTTTTATACATTGTCCGCGTTTTACGCAAGCCCCTGTCTACACAGCTATACATTTCATAAAAAGCTGTGCCATATTTTACGCCGACAGGACACCTTCGTCCCCAGGTTTTTTTGCCTTTTTGATATGGGATATAACACCGTCTTCTCTCCAATCAGAAAAGGCCAAAAACCCTAGGGACAAGGGTGGCTGACAGAACACTTATTTTTTAGGTTGCTTTCTACTGACACAAACAGCATAACTTCGACCGTTTTAACAGTTGGCGAAATCTGACAAGACGAAGAGACCATGTCTACCCTGAGATGCGGCAAAATCGATGATTTATACTTTCAGCAAAAATGCTACGATCGATATACGCATAAAAAGGAATTAGAACGTAGTAAAGAGAGGGAGGCACATAACGGAAGGACGATAAACGAAGTAGAAAACGGAAAAGATTGGAGGAAACGAGAACATCTGTTTGCCTGACACCACAGGTAATCCTTTTGAAAATCATTTTTATTATTCATACGTTAACTTCCTTTTGCTTATAATATAATAATACTTCGAAAATGTCAGTCCACTTATTCTGGATTATGTTTATTTTCAGGCTCCAGCCGTGTGTTAATTAATTCCCTTGCGTGAGTGAGCATGGTTTTCACCAGTAACTTTTCTACGGCTTATGCATTTGCTCTCCAAAGACGCCTAAATTTACTAAATTTAAGAAAATCGCAAAACAGGGGGTTTATTTTCTATTTGTGTTAAAGCGGCATGGGGCCGTAATGGGTAAAAGTAATACCCTTTAGCCCCGGTTGTTGTTTTTTACAAGTAAAAATTAGAACGTTGCTTTAAAAATATCGTATATAGAATTTCACTATATAAGCATGGCCATGTACTATGTAAATCTATATACCTATATAGTAGCAGGATACCTATATATAGACATACATATATAGGTGTACGTTAAGGTATATACCATTCTAATGAAAGTTTGGCGAGATTGATAGGAGACAATGCTGACGTCAGCCAATCGATGGCCAATATCACGGTTTAAATTTTTTTTTTCAGGCTCTGGCGGCTTCAAAAAGTGACTACGAAGGTCTTGTTACACACGTTACAGAGGCATCAGCCACTACATTGTTACGTTGTTGTAGCAGGAAGCGAAATAACCCATTTCTTTCCTATAACTGGCTGGCAAAACATTAGAAAATGATAATCATAAACGAAATACAATATCACCGATCCTGTTACTGACAATACACGCGTGAAGACAAGTCAAACACAATTGAAAGTGACACGGCTTTCGAAAAGGTAATTGATTATATACAAAAGACAATTTTCAGTGAAAATTTGAGTCATAACTCCGAGTCAGTTGCAACATTATTACAACAGTGTTGCAAAAGAAAAAGTACCCCCGAGATCATTACCAACCCTTGAAAAGTGCTGGAATTATTTACCGGCCGAATATCGTTGTTTAAACTGCCCCGAAATATATTTAGAATTTGTTTCAGTCCGATCTCACGAAGCTTTGGCTCTGCAGATGGTGGTTTGGTGGAGAATGTTAAGATTAAGTTGTTGGATAACAAATAGTATTATACTTTCCTGCTGGATAATGAAGTGGAAGATTTCATATATTTTCACTACTTCATTGATATTAATATTGAAAAATTCATTGAAATAGGGGCTGGAGAACGGCGTTATCTGGCCTACATTGCATGGCCTACAAGCACCTTCTATGATATTGGTAAGAAGAAAGCGTTCACGTTAATGAGAGAAGACAACGAGTTCATTGGAGCATTTTTTTGACTTGGTGAAGGAAATACGTCACGATTTTGATTTGATGTTGCACTTTTCCAATTGTTACAGTCAGCTACATTTAAGATGTTTGGTTTAGCTCAGTTTTTGGACACCGATATCGCTAGATATTAGACATTTTGAGGAGGAAAAAAAGGAATGCCAGCAGTTGGCATATGAAACGTGCAAACTATACCACTGCTGTTATCAAGAAAGCTCTTGCTGCACACCTACACATTCCAGACGCAGATGGATATGGTTGAACTGTCGAAGACGAGAAGCTCAATATCGAGTGGATGTTCCGAAAACCAATTCCTCATAGGTCAATGCCATGTTTTGTGCCTGCAAGAAACACATGAAACCAATCAATGTGCCCGCGTCGTTCATAAATTGAACTGCACTGGTTTATGCACATGCAGCAATTGTTGCAATGGAGTAGTTGAATCAGATAGTGACGATTTAGAATCAGGATCCGATAGGGACCATAGTGATGGAGATATTCAAAATGACCGAACTAGATTTACGTATTTTTGCATCAAGTTCTTTCAAGAAGAAAGACTGTTTTGGTACTTCCCTTTAAACATATTATTTTTATTCGTCATTCAAATACGAAGAAGATATAAAAGGTGATTGATAAAATTTCGTATGGTCGTGACGTCACAAAGCATTATTATTGTTTTATTTAGCGATATATAATTTCATATAATTTCTATATATTTTTTGTCTACTTTTCAAACCCGCGTCGATTGGTATAGCTGGTTTTAAAAAAATTCATCATTGATTTCATTAGACCCATACTCAATGCAACCGTAAAATAAACCAAACGATATGCACCAAAACCACTTTGTTTTCAACAAAAATGGCTTCTTCTTCTTGCTTTTCGGTGTATACCATAGAGATACTAAAACAAATTCTTGTGTGCACAAACTTTGCCCCAGAACGCGCATTACATTCAAAATAGGGCGAGAATGTCGCATAGGTGTATCGCCAAAGAAGGATGATTTGAAGAAGATTAAGTAAATATCTGTACTACGCCAGAACAAATGTTTGTGAAGATAGAGTGAGAGATGATACAATAAATAAATGTAAACGCGTAGGAGGGGTGCAAAATTTGTCCCTACAATCCAGACCACGCCGGTATAAAATGCTTGGCTTAGGTTTGCTAAGAAAAATATGTACAAGCAAGAGATAATTTACTGGGTTTAAATAGTGGGTGTATTCCTGCGTCGCTAAAAAAACACGCACAAACACAGAGGCTGTTACGTTGGTTATTACAAGAAACTTTAGAGTAGACATTACAGGTTTGATATACATAAATCAATTTAATTAATATTCAGGAAATTGAATTGCCATTACGCACTGCGGTTATTGTAAAGAGGTGGGAGAAATTATGAATCAGCATATTTGTATATCTTCTCCAGGAATCTCGCTCCACAATCATAAATGCAACTACAGTGGTCTTTTGGTAAGCGAAAATGATTAACATTAAGAGACTCACTTAAAATGTTGTTGTTCTAGAGAAATATTGTTGCATCCGAGTGTCCGAATATAAGCTGTACAGAAGACGCCAACATCTTTTTAAGTCTTCAAGGATAATACTTGAATGCCAAACGAACCTGAAATAAAGTTGACAGAACTGGGAGTATGGATAGAAACTAGATTGACTGGATAAAAGAAGAATCAACTACTATTCTACATGAGCATGTAAGGAATGTTAGGGAAATCTTATATATGTCGCTGCCTTAAAGGTGTTTGTTTCAGGGAGGATGAAGACTGTACTTTATCTTGTTCGAGCTAATACATATACGTTTATAGGACTCGGAATATAGCTTTTTAATCGCTTACAAAATCATTGAGTGTTTCAATTTAACAAAAGGTCAACTTATTTTTTCCATGTCTATTTTCTAAATAAACACTTCTGACATTCAAGTAGACGATTTGTGCTTCGTGTATTGCACAACCCGACATTATCGTGGCAAATCATTTTACACAAGTAATAAAGCGTTAATGACCGGATACAGAAGTTTGAATCGTTCATCATCTTTCAGATTACATCTGTCATATCATACACTAGTGTTTGATCAATGTGAAAAAATCTGTTTCATTGCGCATAATTTGATCAGTAGACTTACACTTTTATTTATTTATTTTTTAAAATTAATATTCCAAGGTCTTCCTATGTGCTGTCAAGGTCAGTTTAGGACAAAATGCTCATAAGAAAATAACTACAACTGGATTATGAAAACACAACAATACGTCTATTCTGCAACAGCATATAATTTCCAAACAATTCCATATTTACAATAGTTCACGAAGGCCAGCTTCGTTTTAAATAAAAATAAATTTAAGTTAAATAAAAGATTTTAAATTTTAAATGCAAATCTATTAACAAATATAATAAACAAAAACAAAGTAAATATTAATGTGACAGAAATAAATAATTTTTATAATGAGAACAAAATAAATTTATGGTCCAGAGGAGTAAGTTAGCAACAGTTGCAGTCTGGCTCAATAAGTCGACATTCGTGACAAAAAAAATCAAACAGATCCAAGCACACATAACAAGCTTCTCTGCAAAACTCATTGCCGGGTGATGGAAAAACTGGTACTGCAAAAATATTGCCTTTCTTCTGTTTCGTTGTGTTGTATTCGATAGCTTTTCTGGAATTTTTTAAAACATATTTTATAAGTGGCAAAAATGCTTTGAAAAGCGATTGAGGTATTTGTAACCTTTTTTCTTTTCCTTTTCCATTATTCTCTCTTGAAGATACTTTGTTCTGAGTATTTTTGATTTTTAGAAACGGTTTCTGCGCAGCTTTTGTTGTTGTTGTTGTTTCTGTTTCTGATTTATTTTTCGTCGTTGTTGTTTTTGCCGTCGTCGTTGTATTTGTCGCTGTCGTTATTTTCGCTGTCGAAACCATTGCCGTTGTTTCAGCTCTTTTAGTCGTCATCACTTTGAAATCTTTTACTCTAAGAGACTCTGGGTTAACTTTCTTTAATTCGATGACAGGAAGTGAGTTGTATACGTCAGTTGCTGGATCTTTGTTGTTTTTCTTCCATACCATACCGATCGATGACTGCAACATTATCAGGCAAAGGAGAGTGATTATCTGAAACGGAATATATTTTATGTAAAGAATTGCATTTGTATTTCTATGGAAGCAAAATTGTGAAATATCCAGAAGGAATAAGCTTAACTTAAAGACACGCCTTAAGTTCAGATATGTAAGTTGATTGGATGGTGAAAAAATCAAATGGAACTCGAAAAGCCATCATAGATCAATTGAATGTACAACTCATTTAGAACATAATTAATTAATTAATGGTGACTGATATTGATATTGAAACAATCTTACCTTCATCCTTACTATAAGGTTAATTTAAAGAGATGTTGCTGTTGAGGTTCTCTTGCTTGCAATGATGAAAATCAAAATCTTCCATCTTATTTATACTTTTTATCAGTTCCAATAAATGTTACGTATTGCATGTAGGACGGATGAGTTATAGCATATTTTCCAACCGCAAGAATTAAAACACCTACCCATATAGTTGATAGCCCTCACCACACAATTAACTGCGACTTAACCATCTTAACTAGGGGCGAGGAAATTATCTTTCTCTTAAAAGCTTCTCAATTTAATGGTGCAAGCAATGAGTTTTGCTAAAACCATGTCCGTTACGTTAGACTATTGACGTTTTTATCAATGACTGTGGTGTCTTCCTATGAAAACCTATTACATGTGGTTTTAATCTGGTTGGTGTTAATACGTTTTCCTGTTACTTTCTTTTTTTATATTAGTCATGAGTAAAGGAATATATGGTCTATTTTGTTGTATTAAAAAAATAAAAATATTAGTTGATACTACTCTTCAAAATATTAGTCCCTATCGTTGATGTGTTACCGGAAAGAAGTAGAGCAAACTTTATTACTTTGATATCTCCTAATTTGATTCTCCATATTATAAATACCTTTTCTCTTCATTGAAATGTTCTATTGGCAGTAATTCAGAATTTGTAACCAAAACCAGTTTTTGTCCTTTACTCGTATGTGTAGCAGTCTGGTGTACATCGTTTCAGCTTAACCTATTTCAAATCCTGACAAATTCCAGGGTGTTAGAAGAAAGTATTTTTTCCTTTAAAAGTTGAGTAAATGTTTTATCACCTTTGACAGAATAACTTGAGTAATGTGGGTTACATAAGACAAGCTCTCAAGATGGTTTGAAATGTGTAACTGGTCGACCTAAACATACACATTTACACCTAGAATAGTGCTAGTGCGAGAGTTCGCGAGGTGTGGTAATCTGAAAGGTGTAAAAGTTCTGAATGTGAAAATGAGATTCAATATACATCCACACAATTATTTCAATGAAGTAAAGATAGCGTCACTGTTTACAGCGGTATTAATCTGTTGCATACCTCATACGCATCGTCTTATGTAAGGAAATCCCTAAATTTGTATAACGTATGGATATAACTGGAGATCTTAAAAAGGGAACATTGTATCGAATAATAGGAATACAGTTAAGCAAACTAAATTTCTATCAAAATGTAATGCATTAAAAGGTAGGTAAGTAAGTAAGTAACCGAATGTTTTAACGTCCTTGGGGATTTCATCCTAACGGCTGGCTCTTCCTCCCCTCCGACTGTAACTATGTTACATTACAGCTAGGGATACGTATAGCATTGCTCCAACTTGCTTGCCTGTCACGCAAGCCAAGGCGGTCTGTAGATGGCACCAAATGTGCTGACAACACTACATTTAAAGTGCGCGATAGAGAACTCGAACCTGAAACCTTATGATTACAAGCCGAATGCGCTACTACAACACCATCATAAAAACTAAGCTTGGACGCTCCTTTGATTTAATTGTAGGCAATTTGTTCATGGCATATAAAAATCGTGATTACGCACCATACGCAATTATTCATTGCTAAGATATGGTTGAACCCACAATTATTCATCAGATTCTAATGCCGTGTTCTTTTTCAGGAAGCGTAACTTAATTTATAAAAATCATTTTTACTCTTTCATATTGTCATAAGGTCAAATTTAGGTATACCACAAAGAAAAAAATCAAAAAAGATGCATCGTCATCTACATATACCGATACACCGTATATAATTGACTTGACGCCTACGAATAAATAATAGCCCCTAGTCGTATTAATGGCCACCTAGTTAATAAGTACCAATAAACGCCCTCTCTGAATAATCGCTCATACCGGAATAAATGCTCGAGGTAAGGTTTCAAAATTAGTAAACACTCATAGGCGCTCATTTAAAAAATAAATTTAAGTAGCTATCTGGCGAGTAGAGCTTGAAAAATTAGAATATGCGACGGTTGACACCCATGAAACGCCCATAAACGCCCACACTCCATCTTTTGTAAATGCAAGTAAAAAAAAAATGTAGTGACCATAACGGAAGTTGCAGAATCAAAACATTTTCTTGGACTAATCATGACTCATCTTATTTTTTGACTGCCATAACTAGTTCTTACCCTTAACAGAGGCAATATCACGCCCCCTGTATGGCAACTACTAGTACTTAAATACCTGTTTAGAAACTGTTGTTTTTTCATTGTTAATATAAAAGTGAAATTATGAAAATCAATTGTATCACGGCAGCAGTACGAAGTGCTTTTAAACAGAAGGTTGGGCTTTCTCTT
Organism: Hydractinia echinata; assembly: GCA_030067915.1. Classification (NCBI taxonomy): domain Eukaryota; kingdom Metazoa; phylum Cnidaria; class Hydrozoa; order Anthoathecata; family Hydractiniidae; genus Hydractinia; species Hydractinia echinata. Next base: position 13,294 of record JASGCC010002794.1, read on the forward strand.
CAGAGAAACTCAAAATGTGATACAGACAGATATCAAACAAACAATGGAAAGATCAAGTTGGAATGAATAAAAATAGATACGTTGATAAGAGATCAATCATGTTTGCAGTGGAATAGGTTAAGTATTTTCACCTGAAATCAAAACTAATTACATTTTTGCGTGTGTTGGAAATGGAATCGCTCCAAATCAATTTTTAACCAGGTTGATTCATCATGTGCAAAATCTTCTTGTAGCCTCATTTAACCTTATGCTGTAATTACTTCAATAAATCTCTTATCTGTTTAAATATCCATTCATTCGTGACACGTATACAGCCATGCAAAGAAATCCTAATTTAAATTTCAATAAAACGGAGATGGTGTAGTGGTAGCGCATTCGACTTGTAATCATAAGGTTTCAGGTTCGAGTCTCTACTCTGGCTCACATTAAATGCAGTGTTGTCAGCCCATTTGGTGCCATCTACTGACCGTTAACCGGCTTGTGTGGCAGGCAAGCAAGTTAGAGCAATGCTATACGTATCTCTGGCGGTAATGTAACATAGTTACAGTCGGAGGGGAGGAAGAGCCAACCGTTAGGATGGAATCCCTAAGGACGTTAAAACTTCCCTTTACTTACTTACTTTCTTACTTACTAAAACTTTCCTCTTTTTGATAAAACGTTCTTATCTTGCGTATATAGTGAGATAAGACATACTCAGGGTATAGTTTTTAGGAAGCATAACAATTTATTTTCATCTTTTTTTTTCAAACTAATGAAGCTGATTTTGCTGCCCACTAGACCAGAATTGAGGTGAAGAAGGCAAAACGAAGTCATTTTTAGTTCTTGTTTTTAGTCATAAACAACTTCCTTAGGGTTAGGGTTATGTGTACCTTAATAATGGGTCCAACAAGAACACGAAATAAAGTTTATGACATTGAATCATTTGATAGCAATAAAATGGAACGATGTTGAGTCAAGGTTATACCATGCTAATCCAATTTCATAATGTCAATCGTGCCATACTTAGACTTGACGTGTCTGAAGAAAATTAAAATAATAAGGAGGAAACCATCCTAATTTTAAAGAAACTTTTTTAATATGATTAACTAGCTGAATCATAATTGGTAGCATGCTGAAGAAAATGAGCACAAAATTTTTTTTTTAACAATCAAACTTTTGGAAAGAGAGCAAACGATAAAAAAGTCATCGATTACTCAACTCAACCGATTACTGCTTTAGCCATAAACTCTTTTTGTTAATCAAAAATGGCTGGGGTATAGCTACCTTTGTTTAATTTTTACAACATTTTCATCTTATTTTTGGACCTCCTTCATGATGGTGAAAGAAGGAAGGAATAAAAAACTAGATATAGGCATTCTTTTATTTTGAAGGAAAAGCGGATATTCAAAAAGAAGTTTAAATTGAGGCCAGCTTTTCATGTGTTCGTAAAATTACTGCTTCAAAGAAAATTTATGGAGAGGGGTATGTAATGCCTTACTAAATAAATTAACACACATCGATTGGCTAATTCACGTGATTTTACAGATTTCAGGAAAATTTGAGTTATTGAATCAGATTAGTTGATTAAACTTCTTTTCTGATTTAAACTAGAAGTTGAAATTCCAAATTTTTATGTCAACAGGAACAAAAAAATAAAAACTAGAGTTAGAAGAACAGCAAATCAAACAAAGTTTCGTTTTTGTTCCGTTCCATTCCGTTTTGTTCTTGATTTAAATCTAATTTAGGCTGGTTCTTCCCCAAAAGAATTATGTGAAAGGGAAATCAGCAGAAGGCGGAGATGAAAAAATGAGAAGATTAGTTATTTGATTGATTGCCATAGTTACTTCTGACCGAAATAAAATAATAAAAACTCCTTTGGCAAAACATTATAATGAACAGGTACACCTTCAATTTTGACTTTGCTCTCGGAAGTTCTGTTGCACAAGCATTAAGCCTGTGTTCTGACGGAAACAGATTTTCTGATACACAGCCAACGTCATCCGATGCGTAGTTGATGCAGTAAAATTGAGACCGAAAATTCATATACAAACTTGCATGCTTTGTATATGAAAAAACTAAAGAAGTGCGACAGCACTATTTCAAGTTTTTTAATACCTTATATCTACAGTCTGAAGTCAAATTTACACTCAAATACTATAGAGTGTTTATCCTTAACACAACTTTTTCACTGCTTGTGGAAATCCTTGGACATTCATAACTATAATATATCATCTGCACTGGCCTGAAGTAGCATCTACCGAACGCAAAACTTTAAACAACACTGAAGAAGCTGGATTGTTTTCTCTGAAGAACGAAAAGCTGTTGCTTCTGGCGTTGCTATAAACACTCTTTATTCTCGTACTCTTATATGAACTTGTCACACGAAAATGGGTGATTAAAATTGAAGCGAGAAGATTTTACATTTCTTAATGCACGTGTGTTGGATTAGATTTAAAGCTGAATTTGGCAATAAAATGTTTTTGCCATGATCTAATTGTTCATAAGGAATTTTCTTGTTACAGTAAATGTTGCCTTAATCAGCTATTCTTCTGACGGTAGCTGATTACAACAGTTTACGATCGTTAAAGTAAAATGTCCTAAAAACCAAAGTTTAACATTATCTTCAACATGAAATACGCCAAAGACACATACAATTACAAACTTGATCTTGTATTTGATTCAATTATTAAGATTCTTTATTTTCTTGTGTGTACATAAACTTGAATGTACCACCATGCACCTTCATAACCACCCCCAACCATGATTTAAGAATATCCAAATGTTGTTTCGAAATTTCTAAAATACCTTTTCTTTTATTTGAAATCTCATGTACAGACGACAAAATATTCTAAAAACAGATTGTTTCATTTTGTTCTGTGTATGTCTACTGATCATGGACAAAAATATTTGATAAATATCGAACTAAATAAATGTTTTTGTAATATCCATTATTTAAATAATAACTCATTCCCAACCCTTGTTGTCTTATTTATATATCGGAACGGGAAAATACGTAGACGTCATAAAAAATTTTCTACTTAAATAGAGATAGAGATGAGATAGATATCTTTTTTCTTGAACAAGGTTATTACAGTAGTTAAATGCTATAACATATGAAATTTAAAAAAAAGTTTTATATATGCACTTTACAAACAAGAACGAAGATCATTAAGAAGGAGATCTCTTGTTAAATATAGGTTGTAGAAATCGTTTGCTATGCGCAAATTTATCTTGAAAAAAACGTTTTTACAGCGTGTTTTTGACTTTTATATATTGATTTAAGGTTAGATTTATTATTACTGCCCCAAACTATATTTGCCTGACTACGTGCAAATGAATAATATAAATATATTGGACAATGTTTGTTTAAGAGATGTTGAACTCTGCAAAGAACACCAACAGATTTTGAAACCTTCAGGCATAAAGGTGTCTTCAGGCGTACAGTTTTAATGTGTCTTCTCTTGTTAGCGTTTTCATCAAGATCTCTGATTTTTAATTTAGGTAGTTTTGTTGGTAGTCTGTTCCATTTATTTGCTTGGTGGAATAATGCATAGTCTTTTTTAACATTTAAAGACAAGTTATTTGCTTGAAACCAGTCTGTCAACTTTATTAATTCATTGTTTACAGTTCTCTAAAGAGTTTTTAGTTCTTCATGAGAATAGCAAAGTTTGGTGTCATCTGCAAACATGATGATGTGTAGAAATTGAGTGAAACAGTTAAGATTGTGAACGTAAATCAAAAACAAGAGGGGACCAAGCTTAGAGCCTTGTGGCACTCCACATTTCATCATCAGCTCATTGGTTCTTTTCTTGGGAATGCCAACATCAACAAACTGTTTGCGATAGATAAGTTGCGATAGATAGGTTTTAAACGACATCTATACTAAAGGATTAAATTCTAATTAAAATCTTATGATTAAAATCTTTTGAAAGGTTGATAAACACACATACGGAATTTTTTCCGTTTAAAAAATTGTATATATCTTCCACAAATCGCATAATGGCGTGTTTTTGAGTGCTGCTTACGAAAGTCACATTGTGTTTTAGTGCAGTAATTGAAGACTCAGTTATACATAATTTTTTCCAACAGCTTCGAAAAAATTAGCAATAGATTGGTCGGTAATTTGATTCACATTTAGCATTGCCTGATCTGTGTATTAGAGTTATTTTGGCAGTTTTAAGTAGCTCTAGAATCATGCCTTGTGATAATGACTGCTTAAGAATATGGTATATAATTTGTCCAATAGATGTAAAATAATGTATAACCATATCACAACTACTGTTATCATAACATGGATTTTTAAAAGCATTTTCTGGTTCTTCTATTTGGCGCAACGTTTACAAAATAATCATTAAATTTGTCACTAATTTATGCGTCATTTTCAAAAATATTATTGTCATTTGTGATCCTGTTGGGAACACTGGGTTGAACATTTTACTTCTTACCTATTACTTCTTTCATATTTTGCGCCATTTTTATATTGTGCTAATTTAATAATTTACCATGATTACCGCCTAAAAACGTGAACAAACAAAACGAATAAAGTTAGTTAATTATACCGCGATCCGAATCGTTGCATATTAACGTATTACAAAACTATTTCAAACGAAAGAAAAATGGAGGTTAATGACTGACAAAAAAATCGTTATTCATTTGTTTTTCATCCAAATAATTTAACTAAATAAACGTATTATTTTTGATAGAAACAAATACGCACTAGTCAAGTCATGTGACCGAAATTATCAGCAACGTAAAGTTTGAAACTTTTCTATCTACTATCCCCACTAGAATTAATCAATCAATAAAATTAAGCATATCGATAAAAATATTCACAAATATGTAGATACGAGCCAAAACATGTGGGGGTATGGTTAAATATTTTAACTACAATAAAAAATTCACTGTCACGATAGAATTTTTTCTTGCATGCGTTGTAGATGGAATAACTCCAAACCAATTTTTGATCAGTTTGATTTATTAGGCGCAAAATGATTTTGCATGAATATGACCCCACATGCATTTATCTGGTAATTACTCCAACGAATGATTTATGCGATCTAATTACATGCTTTTGAGTGGCATAAAATGAAAAGTTTTGACTTCCGTTATTTTGGATTTGGTAGAATTGAGATAAAAAGAATCAAACTGTTTGTTGGCAATTACAAACCCTTTTTAGAAATGCTGTCAAAATTATTACTAAGCTGTATCATTTGTCGCGTCAACTTTTAAAATGCGCGTTGCAATTTGACCGGTTCAGCTTAAAGTTTGACAAACTTCGAAAACTTCCGATATTACTGTATAACACCAAGCTGCTCGGCATTCAGACTAAAAGATATTGGAAGATTACATAAAGGAAAAGAAAACATTTTTTAAAATGCAAAGAGAAACGGTTTTTAGGAACAAATTCTTCCCAGACAGAAACCTAACGCTTCAAGGTTTGCATGCTTCTGTATTTTATTTAACATGTACAGCTCTCCGAAAGGGTCTGTTTTTTTGAAAACCCACCACGTGTTTGTTAAATAATAAGGCGAATCAAATATTACCTACGTTAGAAAACGTATTTCAATACATTTCTTTTATACTCACAAGACGAAAAATATGACGAAGTGCATGCTTTTTGTAAAACAATCAACGAAATTTATTTGTGAAATTTATTTTAAAATTGTTAAGAGAAAATAAAGCCTTTCTAGTGAATCATAAAAAAGCTGATAGCATAATATGTGCTTTAAAATTATACGTAGTATTACGACCTTTAAAAGTCGTGGTCACACCTGCTTAACTATAACTTACACAATTAACAATAATAACCCTTGAAATGCGTTAACGGTCGCAAGATGAAAATACCAAATGTCCTTAAAGTGCCCGCGGCCTTTTCTTTTTTCAATATCTTTTTTTCTACTCATTATTAGACCCTGAAATTTTGTGACTTTTCCTAACTTTTATTGGACTTTCTGATTCTAAAAAAAAATTTTGGATTTTTTTTGTACATTTCCGGTGGTAAGCCATTTGTGAACACAGGGGGTAAAATATTTAAAGTAAATATTTTTTTGTTATCTCCTTCTATGCTAAATCTTTAGTCAAAAATTATTCAGTTGATAAACATTTGAAAGTAATCACACGTGTAAGATAAAATGAGGATCAGATGTGTAATTTACAGACCAGAATATATAATTTACGGACCAAAATTGATATTTTACGGACCAGATTTTCAAAAAATTCAATTTTTTTTTCACATTTTTATAAAAAATGTTGTTGTTTTATTGTTTTGCTTTTTTATTGATATAGCCGTAATTCATCCTCCACATACTTCCATATTATTTGCATTATGCGAAAGTATCCCTTGGCATATATATCTTATTTTTTATTGTGATCAAATTTAATTTTCTCCTAACTTTCATGTAACAATTAGACTTTTTTTATAATTTTGTTTTCTACCTTCAAAACATGAAAACTACGAAACTACCAACTACCAAACTACGAAATTTTTCAATAATACCAACAAAATTAAATTACTCTTTGTCTTTGATGACGTCACTACAGGTGGTAATGACGTCATAACACTCAAATTAAAAGTCAATCTTATTCCTATTGTGATTAATTCTTCACTTTGGGAAATATACTTACTTCTGAAAAAAAAGAAGAAATTGATGTTTTGAATTGGAAAAAAACATTTTTTATTGTGATCAAATTTCATTTTCTCCTAACATATATCTATAACAATTAGACTTTTTTTCATAATTATAATATTTTGTATATATTTTACATACTTGTCTACTTTCAAAACATAACATACTCTAAACTACGACATTTTAAGTAATTTATAAAAATGTGGCCGCGGGCACTTTATGCCCCCCCCCCCCCCCCCCGGTGCTACAGCAGACCTAAAAAGCCCGGGTTTAATAGGGTTAAACCGTTAACTAACAGTTTAATAGCAATGACGAACCATGAAAGTTCCAACAAAAAAGTGCTTAAGTGCACATAAAACAAAAAAAGGGATTACATTCTTTTCAAATTGATTCAATATGAGCCTGCTACTAATTTTTTGAAATTAAATTAATTTCATTTAAAAAAATTGTGAGCCCTGCAGTCACGGTATATCGTACGTCCTACATCTGTACAGTATATTATACAAGTACTTATTAACTGATAGCTATTTTCAACCGGTTAATACGGGAAATCCGTAGCGCTGATTGGATAAAAAGTCTTAACGACGGGCTTTATACAGCACGGTATAACCTCTTAGAAACCATAATGGTAGCTATAAATGTAAACAAATAACATTGCCAGAGAATCGTGAAAACATAGCTACATACAAGTCTTGAAATAAACAGCTTTTTTTAAAGCTAAAAAAAACAACAACATGATCGATTCAAGTATCATTGAAGAACTGGAAAGTAATTTCGATTTTGGAATTGTGTTTATGCCATCCCAATCCTTGACGTCAGTTTCTACAATCGACGATGAAATCAGATTTGCAAAACATCACAAACACTACATCCATCTCATCATCAAGAAATGTTGATAATTTTAAATCCATGTTCGATGGTGCACACATAAATAACTGCGTTTTTAATATAAACATTCATCAGCACAATGAGCAACAAGCAAAAAGGACGTCGAATTTGACGAAGAATAAACTTTGGTTCAAAAAACGTTTAAAAAAGTTCTATATATAGTTATTCGAATGTTTTGTTTTCTCTTTGTACATGTATTTGAAAAATTGAAACAATGAAATTCTAATCGAACGTTTTCTTTTTTTAACAAAACCTGATTTTTACAACCTTGTCACAAGTCAATCTTTAGAAAATTATCCTGGTTTCTACAAACATTTGGAAAATAGCATCAGTTAATAAATACAATATAAACTGTGTTTGTCTATCTATTCCGAGAAATATTACCAGTTTATATTGTATTAATACAATTTTGTATCATTAATATATGTACGACATTAATTGTGTACAAAATAGAGTGTAGGTCAATATTCTGTGTACAATATATTGTAGCACTTCTCCTTAGGCAATTTCAACAATTACACATAAAAACAGCAACAAACGAGAATTGAGATTGTTCACACGTTTGGATAAAGATCGCATTTCGTACAGGATAGGGTGTCTATCCACACCAAACAGAGCCTACCCGATCTGCAAAATGAAATAATTCGATGCAAAAATGAAATGATTATTACTGCAACGACTTTGTGTGAACAGAAGCATCGAAAAAATGGCGACATTAGGCGGAAAACAAAGCTAAAGTTTTCACTTGATGCGCTAGATAACTGACTTTTAAAGTAAGTTCTTCCAGTTTACCTTTACATATTATATTCCAAAATAAATTCTACTACGGAATTATACCTATTCGCAATTCGTGAACATGTATTAAAATATTTTTAGGAAGGGTTGATAGCTTTGGAATTACAAATGCAGTTTCCTCAGAAGAATGCTGACATAAATCAATTTATGAGTTGTGACACGAACGACGCTCTTGTCAAATTAATGTAGAGAAAATTATATTTAAACTGGATAAGGTCAACATAGCAAGCCACAAGTACCATCGAATTAAAATTAACGCCAGGATTGAGTCGTTAAAAACATTTCCTTTCGACGCAGTTTGCTGGAATTTGGCTTTTTGTTCGGCGAAATACTTGAGAAAGCCTCATTTTACTCTGTCTTCATTTTGTATACGAGGGCTTTAATAACCCAAAGCATCTGAAATATTTTATATTTCAGTAAAAAGGCAAGTCCTTCAGTAAAATAAAATCTAACAAGTATAAAATACGGTCTTGTCTTTAAGAAAGAAACAAATAAGGGGTTGTAGTCTTAAATAGAGAGGCAAAGGGAGAGAATGTTACACAGTCGCCGTAAATGTTTGAGATTTACTCATTAATGGTTTCTTCGAACTTCGAGCTAAGATTCTAGCTACAAATTTTCTATCGGTTTTCGCTAAATTTAAATAACAATCAATCTGAGCAGATTCTATTTTTTCTTAAATTTAATTTTCCGGATCCCTGAAAGCGTTAAAAATTGAATAGAATTTTTTTTTCTTACTTACTCAGAAGATCACGCCCCTAACGAAAGTTCATCAGGCGCTAACATAATTATTAATTACGCAACAACAACAAATTTTGATGGTTTCGTTTAGCTAAGCAAGTTGATTCTTTCAATTTAGTTAAAAATCCTCTTTAGTTGAGTCTACAATGACGTTTGCAAAGTAATCCACATTCTATAAATTGACTTCCCGAGCAACTTTTCTTTCTGGCGGTCTGATGGTAAAAGATTTGGACCTGACGAAAATCATTATGATAATTTTACAATTGATCCCCTTTGATAGAAAAAACAATAATAAAATACGAATTAACTTTTTTTACATATGTACATTAGTAAACCAATACAAAGAATCCTACATTTATAATTAATCATAGACTAGCTTTAGAGACGTCACTTCTTGCAACTACAACTATTTTAATTCTGCTTTGAGGGACTGCAACAGATTAAATGTTTCAAACAGAGCTTCCTTTCTCTATCAAATCTTTAATAGAATTTATATAAGTCGGTGACCCGTGGAAAAATCCACGTGTTCACCCGTCCTTTATTTTCCGTAATTCGTATGTCTCGCTATTGCGGTTACCATTTTGCGTGACAGACAGACGCATACGGGTATTATAATATAGATTATTATTTTCAACTTCTTAGCAACCGAGATCTCGTCTAAACGAGTTATTCAGGTCTATAAAACTTTCTTTAAAGTAAATCTTTTGTTAATTTCCTGAAAAAAACAGCAGCTAGTGCTAACAATATATTACAATCTCAAACACGCACGCCATATCGAAAATAAAATTAAAGAGGGATCTTGCTACTTGTTGAATGACGAATTACCAAAATGTCCGGAAGAGGTTTTATTGAAACTCAACTTGAAAGTCTTTTTAGTACGTATCCAGTACATACAGGGATTGATCACTGTTGAGCATGATGCCAGCGTAAAGGATGTCGCAAACAATGCATGAGATACACAAGATGTTTCTAAACCACGGATTAAGCTGACTGTTGCAAGTGGTACCCAACATGTTAGAAATACCATGACGTTAATGATAGCCACTTTCACCACTTTAACCTAAAACAAAATTTGTGATGGTCTTCTTATAATTGAAACAACATAAATGAAATAAAAGAAGAAAAATGACTTCTTGTTTGAATGTCGTCGATTTCGTTTAAACAATTGCCAAGAATTGAAAAAGACAATTTCAAATATTTGTTAACATAGGTCACTCTGTAAAGTTCATATGCAATAAGTTTTCACATCGCTAAAATTGGTCGACTGAGAGTATATTTGAAGTGGCTGAATTTGGCAAAATCGTGAAAATAGAAGAATTATTAGAATTAATAAAATTATTGGAAGAATTATTGTAAATGGATTTTGATGGTCAACCTAATCTCCAAGAACAACAATGCTATGGCTTACCTAACGAAACAGCAACTTAGCATTTAGAGATATGCTGTACAGATGGCTTATCATATTGCTTAAGTTAAATACAAGAATGAGTTTGTTAAATTTATCAGCATTTATCTGAGAATAGTCAAAGTAGTCATTTGGTATTATAACCATTGAAATATTTGTAACGTTAAGAATCAATGTAAACTTGTTTACTCTCAAATTCTGAATAGTATTGAATTGCACATTGAAACGTGTTTTGGTTTCAGTTTATTAATATCAGAAATAATTCAGACACCATAAAAAAAAATTAATTAGCTACTTCTTGGAATGGCTGCAAAATTTTTACTTTGACAGGGGTAAATTCCAAGTAAACAACGCCAAAAGGCACTAGCTACACTTTCCACGTTATTCACATTATGGAAAAATCTTCCACTGCCAGGAAAGGTCCAAAGCAATCAGGAAGTAAGGACATACTGACTTTAGTAAAAATTAACGCCGTTTAACATTTTGAATCCAACCAAATAACCAAGTCTTTGTCCGCTAGGAACAAAAGCGTTTTTATGTGAAGTCAGGTACAATTTTTTTATATGTAAAAGGGTACAAAGCTATTTTTGTAGAGCCTAAGAAAATATACTATTTACAAGCCCAAAAGTTCACTTTAATAGGGAAGCAAACGGTTTCGATCACATCATACATGGCTTGTTAACATACACAAATTCTTTTCTCGGAAACTACTTGACTTCTCCCATTGTGTAGAGCTCAAATAGTAGGAACCGTTAAAAAGAAATTTAGGGTCAAAGTAAATGTCATAAAGTAACCAGTTGATTCCAAATCATGCGAGGTGGCCCAGCTTATATGCTAATTACATGTAATGCTATTTTATGATGAGGAGCACAACGAATTTCAAAATTGACCTTTTTCGGCTATTTCAAATGAGAGCGAACATAAATATATAGTGAAAGATGTCAAAGACAGTGCTCAATACAAAGCAGAGGCTTGATATATATGAAAACGAACATATTTACTTCGGTAAGGTACCGATTTATATCCCTTCCCGTTGTTTGACTCTCTGTGATCATATCATTTTGCTACGACACAAAGGACAAATGAAGTCATGGATTTATCCGGCTATAATTATTATACTGGATGTTTTTGTATGAACACGTGTTTTTAACGACTAGTTTAAACTTTTTTTCGGTCAATGCTAAAGCAGAATTATTTAGAATGGAAAAAAGGATAACGACAAAGTTTTACGACATGTCAGGCATTAGAGATTAAAAAAAGCCTTCTTATCTCAAGAGACAAGCCTAAGCTCAATAAAAACAACTCATCGATACAATTATATTTTTTTAACGATTAAATATATGGGTTATTGGTAAAATCTGTTACAAAAACAGATGGAGTTTAATAATGTCCGTTTTGTTGGGCGGAACGTGAATATTTAATATGTCGCAAAACTTTAACGTTTCCCTTTCTTTCCAATATCAAAGAATATCAACCTGATATTATGTTCATGAATTGTTTAGCAATGTGATAAAATGATACTGACTGCTCTGATGTCACTCTGAAATCCTTGGTCCATGGACATCCATTTGACCAATAATAGACTTGACAAGTCCGACTCGTACTTTAGAGCCGTGCTTTTTTTAAAATGCAAAACGACTTATATTAGAGTGTGTCTAATATGTTGGATACGTTAAATAACAGAAGCTCACCTCTCTATTCCGTCTTGGATGTAGACGTCTTCAGCTGGCAACTTCTGTGTTTAATATCAACCGTTCTTCTTTGTTTTACCAAAGCATGAAATATGATTCCATAACACCCAATAAAAATAATGAACGCTGAAAAAGTAGCTACAGGGAAAATCAAGTTGATATACTTCTCAAGTGTTTTGAAAGAGTTCTCTTGATATCCAGTAGTATAGGGATATGCAAAGAAAAGCCATGCACCACAAGCCAACAGCAATCAAATCGTATGCTTCCATCCCGTAAATACCTGTACTTAATCGGGGCTTTTCACTGCTCTTACTTGATCTATCGACAAAGCATCAAGTTAAAAATTGACATTATTAATGCAAAGCGTATACTAACCAAAACGAATCAAATCGTAGGCTTCCCTGGCACCAGTGTTTCCTTTTTAGTGTTGTCTTCATAAATGGGTGCATCGATTTGAGTATAACCATCAGATGCCCATGAGCAAGTTCGGACATGATAAACTGAAGATGCTATACTAAAGGGTACGATCCCTTCTTGTGGGCGATGGTATATTATAGAAATGATTTTCACTCATGTTTGCAAGAATAGCTAGACCACCGATAACTGGTGTCACATACTGAAATAAAACCTGTCTGTATTCTGTCATCTTGCAGATAAACGTTGGTTTAAGACCTAAATAAAAATATATTTAAAAGAACAACTAAAAATTAAAAAAATAAAAAGATTGCGAAGCAGTCCGCAAGCTTCAGGCAAACCGAAACAGCCGATATTTTTCTTGTCCTCGTTTCTTCTGATTTGGAAGCGGTGTGCCGACAAGGCGAAATTTCAATATCCCCGATTCGGGGAAACCGATTAGACTAAGGAATCCCTGGTTTGTTGGTTGAGCCTAATTGTTAGAGGGGGACCTAACATGGCTCACTTATAGTAGCAGTAACAGGTTACCGATTACTGTAATAGGTCACCGACTCATTATATCAAAAATTGTAATGAAAAAACTAGAGTCGGTCAGGTTACTCTAACACCAGATATTTGTTATATTTGCACCAGTTACTGGTTCTCCTGTCGCTATCAGTCAGGTAATAATATAGAGCTACTCTATACTTATTCCAAAATTACTTTCAATGATTTACTACATAACTATACGTATATGCAACACAATCTAAAAACTTTATGTATTGAAATATTGGATCATGCAGCTAACAAAACGGAGCTAGCTAGCTACCTTTTGTGTGTTAAACCTTGATCTGTGCATAATCCGGAAAAAGCATTTTCACGGATAATCTCTCTTCTG
>JASGCC010002795.1:0-26706 GCA_030067915.1 Hydractinia echinata
GCCCAAAACCCGCGATTTCCCGTAAATCCCGCTCGGCCCGTATAGTCGAATGTATACAAAGAAAGTAGCAGGAGTAAACTCATTTCCCGAACGATTTTTAAAATTATTTTTTCACCACTAAAACCCATGAGACTTGTAGTTTTCAAAAATTTTCATTTTTGATGAGACGCCGAATGAAAGCAGTTTAATCGCCGGCAACCGAAAACCCGCGATTTCCCGTAAATCCCGTATAGTCGAATGTATACAAAGAAAGTAGCAGGGAGTAAACTCATTTCCCGAACGATTTTTAAAATTATTTTTTCACCACTAAAACCCATGAGACTTGTAGTTTTCAAAAATATTTTCATTTTTGATGAGACGCCGAATGAAAGCAGTTTAATCGCCGGCAACCGAAAACCCGCGATTTCCCGTAAATCCCATCGGCCCGTATAGTCGAATGTATACAAAGAAAGTAAGCAGGGAGTAAACTCATTTCCCGAACGATTTTTAAAATTATTTTTTCACCACTAAAACCCATGAGACTTGTAGTTTTCAAAATATTTTCATTTTTGATGAGACGCCGAATGAAAGCAGTTTAATCGCCGGCAACCGAAAACCCGCGATTTCCCGTAAATCCCGGATCGGCCCGTATAGTCGAATGTATACAAAGGAGGGGAGTAAACTTTCTCCGAACGATTTTTAAAATTTTTCACCACAACAAAAATATTTTAAAAATATTTTCATTTTTGATGAGACGCCGAATGAAAGCAGTTTAATCGCCGGCAACCGAAAACCCGCGATTTCCCGTAAATCCCGGTCGGCCCGTATAGTCGAATGTATACAAAGAAAGTAAGCAGGAGTAAACTCATTTCCCGAACGATTTTTAAAATTATTTTTTCACCACTAAAACCCATGAGACTTGTAGTTTTCAAAAATATTTTCATTTTTGATGAGACGCCGAATGAAAGCAGTTTAATCGCCGGCAACCGAAAACCCGCGATTTCCCGTAAATCCCGGCTCGGCCCGTATAGTCGAATGTATACAAAGAAAGTAAGCAGGAGTAAACTCATTTCCCGAACGATTTTTAAAATTATTTTTTCACCACTAAAACCCATGAGACTTGTAGTTTTCAAAAATTTTTCATTTTTGATGAGACGCCGAATGAAAGCAGTTTAATCCGGCAACCGAAAACCCGCGATTTCCCGTAAATCCCGGCTCGGCCCGTATAGTCGAATGTATACAAAGAAAGTAAGCAGGGAGTAAACTCATTTCCCGAACGATTTTTAAAATTATTTTTTCACCACTAAAACCCATGAGACTTGTAGTTTTCAAAAATATTTTCATTTTTGATGAGACGCCGAATGAAAGCAGTTTAATCGCCGGCAACCGAAAACCCGCGATTTCCCGTAAATCCCGTATAGTCGAATGTATACAAAGAAAGTAAGCAGGGAGTAAACTCATTTCCCGAACGATTTTTAAAATTATTTTTTCACCACTAAAACCCATGAGACTTGTAGTTTTCAAAAATATTTTCATTTTTGATGAGACGCCGAATGAAAGCAGTTTAATCGCCGGCAACCGAAAACCCGCGATTTCCCGTAAATCCCGGGATCGGCCCGTATAGTCGAATGTATACAAAGAAAGTAAGCAGGGAGTAAACTCATTTCCCGAACGATTTTTAAAATTATTTTTTCACCACTAAAACCCATGAGACTTGTAGTTTTCAAAAATATTTTCATTTTTGATGAGACGCCGAATGAAAGCAGTTTAATCGCCGGCAACCGAAAACCCGCGATTTCCCGTAAATCCCTCGGCCCGTATAGTCGAATGTATACAAAGAAAGTAAGCAGGGAGTAAACTCATTTCCCGAACGATTTTTAAAATTATTTTTTCACCACTAAAACCCATGAGACTTGTAGTTTTCAAAAATATTTTCATTTTTGATGAGACGCCGAATGAAAGCAGTTTAATCGCCGGCAACCGAAAACCCGCGATTTCCCGTAAATCCCGTCGGCCCGTATAGTCGAATGTATACAAAGAAAGTAAGCAGGGAGTAAACTCATTTCCCGAACGATTTTTAAAATTATTTTTTCACCACTAAAACCCATGAGACTTGTAGTTTTCAAAAATATTTTCATTTTTGATGAGACGCCGAATGAAAGCAGTTTAATCGCCGGCAACCGAAAACCCGCGATTTCCCGTAAATCCCGTATAGTCGAATGTATACAAAGAAAGTAAGCAGGGAGTAAACTCATTTCCCGAACGATTTTTAAAATTATTTTTTCACCACTAAAACCCATGAGACTTGTAGTTTTCAAAAATATTTTCATTTTTGATGAGACGCCGAATGAAAGCAGTTTAATCGCCGGCAACCGAAAACCCGCGATTTCCCGTAAATCCCGTATAGTCGAATGTATACAAAGAAAGTAAGCAGGGAGTAAACTCATTTCCCGAACGATTTTTAAAATTATTTTTTCACCACTAAAACCCATGAGACTTGTAGTTTTCAAAATATTTTCATTTTTGATGAGACGCCGAATGAAAGCAGTTTAATCGCCGGCAACCGAAAACCCGCGATTTCCCGTAAATCCCGGATCGGCCCGTATAGTCGAATGTATACAAAGAAAGTAAGCAGGGAGTAAACTCATTTCCCGAACGATTTTTAAAATTATTTTTTCACCACTAAAACCCATGAGACTTGTAGTTTTCAAAAATATTTTCATTTTTGATGAGACGCCGAATGAAAGCAGTTTAATCGCCGGCAACCGAAAACCCGCGATTTCCCGTAAATCCCGGATCGGCCCGTATAGTCGAATGTATACAAAGAAAGTAAGCAGGAAGTAAACTCATTTCCCGAACGATTTTTAAAATTATTTTTTCACCACTAAAACCCATGAGACTTGTAGTTTTCAAAAATATTTTCATTTTTGATGAGACGCCGAATGAAAGCAGTTTAATCGCCGGCAACCGAAAATCCCGGATCGGCCCGTATAGTCGAATGTATACAAAGAAAGTAGCAGGAGTAAACTCATTTCCCGAACGATTTTTAAAATTATTTTTTCACCACTAAAACCCATGAGACTTGTAGTTTTCAAAAATATTTTCATTTTTGATGAGACGCCGAATGAAAGCAGTTTAATCGCCGGCAACCGAAAACCCGCGATTTCCCGTAAATCCCTCGGCCCGTATAGTCGAATGTATACAAAGAAAGTAAGCAGGGAGTAAACTCATTTCCCGAACGATTTTTAAAATTATTTTTTCACCACTAAAACCCATGAGACTTGTAGTTTTCAAAAATATTTTCATTTTTGATGAGACGCCGAATGAAAGCAGTTTAATCGCCGGCAACCGAAAACCCGCGATTTCCCGTAAATCCCTCCCGTATAGTCGAATGTATACAAAGAAAGTAAGCAGGGAGTAAACTCATTTCCCGAACGATTTTTAAAATTTTTTTTCACCACTAAAACCCATGAGACTTGTAGTTTTCAAAAATATTTTCATTTTTGATGAGACGCCGAATGAAAGCAGTTTAATCGCCGGCAACCGAAAACCCGCGATTTCCCGTAAATCCCGTATAGTCGAATGTATACAAAGAAAGTAAGCAGGGAGTAAACTCATTTCCCGAACGATTTTTAAAATTATTTTTTCACCACTAAAACCCATGAGACTTGTAGTTTTCAAAAATATTTTCATTTTTGATGAGACGCCGAATGAAAGCAGTTTAATCGCCGGCAACCGAAAACCCGCGATTTCCCGTAAATCCCGGATCCGTATAGTCGAATGTATACAAAGAAAGTAAGCAGGGAGTAAACTCATTTCCCGAACGATTTTTAAAATTATTTTTTCACCACTAAAACCCATGAGACTTGTAGTTTTCAAAAATATTTTCATTTTTGATGAGACGCCGAATGAAAGCAGTTTAATCGCCGGCAACCGAAAACCCGCGATTTCCCGTAAATCCCGGATCGGCCCGTATAGTCGAATGTATACAAAGAAAGTAAGCAGGGAGTAAACTCATTTCCCGAACGATTTTTAAAATTATTTTTTCACCACTAAAACCCATGAGACTTGTAGTTTTCAAAAATATTTTCATTTTTGATGAGACGCCGAATGAAAGCAGTTTAATCGCCGGCAACCGAAAACCCGCGATTTCCCGTAAATCCCGTATAGTCGAATGTATACAAAGAAAGTAAGCAGGGAGTAAACTCATTTCCCGAACGATTTTTAAAATTATTTTTTCACCACTAAAACCCATGAGACTTGTAGTTTTCAAAAATATTTTCATTTTTGATGAGACGCCGAATGAAAGCAGTTTAATCGCCGGCAACCGAAAACCCGCGATTTCCCGTAAATCCGGATCGGCCCGTATAGTCGAATGTATACAAAGAAAGTAAGCAGGGAGTAAACTCATTTCCCGAACGATTTTTAAAATTATTTTTTCACCACTAAAACCCATGAGACTTGTAGTTTTCAAAAATATTTTCATTTTTGATGAGACGCCGAATGAAAGCAGTTTAATCGCCGGCAACCGAAAACCCGCGATTTCCCGTAAATCCCGCCCGTATAGTCGAATGTATACAAAGAAAGTAAGCAGGGAGTAAACTCATTTCCCGAACGATTTTTAAAATTATTTTTTCACCACTAAAACCCATGAGACTTGTAGTTTTCAAAAATATTTTCATTTTTTGATGAGACGCCGAATGAAAGCAGTTTAATCGCCGGCAACCGAAAACCCGCGATTTCCCGTAAATCCCGTATAGTCGAATGTATACAAAGAAAGTAAGCAGGAGTAAACTCATTTCCCGAACGATTTTTAAAATTATTTTTTCACCACTAAAACCCATGAGACTTGTAGTTTTCAAAAATATTTTCATTTTTGATGAGACGCCGAATGAAAGCAGTTTAATCGCCGGCAACCGAAAACCCGCGATTTCCCGTAAATCCCGTATAGTCGAATGTATACAAAGAAAGTAAGCAGGGAGTAAACTCATTTCCCGAACGATTTTTAAAATTATTTTTTCACCACTAAAACCCATGAGACTTGTAGTTTTCAAAAATATTTTCATTTTTGATGAGACGCCGAATGAAAGCAGTTTAATCGCCGGCAACCGAAAACCCGCGATTTCCCGTAAATCCCGGATCGGCCCGTATAGTCGAATGTATACAAAGAAAGTAAGCAGGGAGTAAACTCATTTCCCGAACGATTTTTAAAATTATTTTTTCACCACTAAAACCCATGAGACTTGTAGTTTTCAAAAATATTTTCATTTTTGATGAGACGCCGAATGAAAGCAGTTTAATCGCCGGCAACCGAAAACCCGCGATTTCCCGTAAATCCCGGATCGGCCCGTATAGTCGAATGTATACAAAGAAAGTAAGCAGGGAGTAAACTCATTTCCCGAACGATTTTTAAAATTATTTTTTCACCACTAAAACCCATGAGACTTGTAGTTTTCAAAAATATTTTCATTTTTGATGAGACGCCGAATGAAAGCAGTTTAATCGCCGGCAACCGAAAACCCGCGATTTCCCGTAAATCCCGGATCGGCCCGTATAGTCGAATGTATACAAAGAAAGTAAGCAGGGAGTAAACTCATTTCCCGAACGATTTTTAAAATTATTTTTTCACCACTAAAACCCATGAGACTTGTAGTTTTCAAAAATATTTTCATTTTTGATGAGACGCCGAATGAAAGCAGTTTAATCGCCGGCAACCGAAAACCCGCGATTTCCCGTAAATCCCGGCTCGGCCCGTATAGTCGAATGTATACAAAGAAAGTAAGCAGGGAGTAAACTCATTTCCCGAACGATTTTTAAAATTATTTTTTCACCACTAAAACCCATGAGACTTGTAGTTTTCAAAAATATTTTCATTTTTGATGAGACGCCGAATGAAAGCAGTTTAATCGCCGGCAACCGAAAACCCGCGATTTCCCGTAAATCCCGGATCCCGTATAGTCGAATGTATACAAAGAAAGTAAGCAGGAGTAAACTCATTTCCCGAACGATTTTTAAAATTATTTTTTCACCACTAAAACCCATGAGACTTGTAGTTTTCAAAAATATTTTCATTTTTGATGAGACGCCGAATGAAAGCAGTTTAATCGCCGGCAACCGAAAACCCGCGATTTCCCGTAAATCCCGGATCCCGTATAGTCGAATGTATACAAAGAAAGTAAGCAGGAGTAAACTCATTTCCCGAACGATTTTTAAAATTATTTTTTCACCACTAAAACCCATGAGACTTGTAGTTTTCAAAATATTTTCATTTTTGATGAGACGCCGAATGAAAGCAGTTTAATCGCCGGCAACCGAAAACCCGCGATTTCCCGTAAATCCCGTATAGTCGAATGTATACAAAGAAAGTAAGCAGGGAGTAAACTCATTTCCCGAACGATTTTTAAAATTATTTTTTCACCACTAAAACCCATGAGACTTGTAGTTTTCAAAAATATTTTCATTTTTGATGAGACGCCGAATGAAAGCAGTTTAATCGCCGGCAACCGAAAACCCGCGATTTCCCGTAAATCCCGTCGGCCCGATAGTCGAATGTATACAAAGAAAGTAAGCAGGGAGTAAACTCATTTCCCGAACGATTTTTAAAATTATTTTTTCACCACTAAAACCCATGAGACTTGTAGTTTTCAAAAATATTTTCATTTTTGATGAGACGCCGAATGAAAGCAGTTTAATCGCCGGCAACCGAAAACCCGCGATTTCCCGTAAATCCCGGATCGGCCCGTATAGTCGAATGTATACAAAGAAAGTAAGCAGGAGTAAACTCATTTCCCGAACGATTTTTAAAATTATTTTTTCACCACTAAAACCCATGAGACTTGTAGTTTTCAAAAATATTTTCATTTTTGAT
Source organism: Hydractinia echinata (assembly GCA_030067915.1). NCBI lineage: Eukaryota > Metazoa > Cnidaria > Hydrozoa > Anthoathecata > Hydractiniidae > Hydractinia > Hydractinia echinata. Next base: position 6,848 of record JASGCC010002795.1, read on the forward strand.
GAGACGCCGAATGAAAGCAGTTTAATCGCCGGCAACCGAAAACCCGCGATTTCCCGTAAATCCCGGGATAGTCGAATGTATACAAAGAAAGTAAGCAGGGAGTAAACTCATTTCCCGAACGATTTTTAAAATTATTTTTTCACCACTAAAACCCATGAGACTTGTAGTTTTCAAAAATATTTTCATTTTTGATGAGACGCCGAATGAAAGCAGTTTAATCGCCGGCAACCGAAAACCCGCGATTTCCCGTAAATCCCGGTCGGCCCGTATAGTCGAATGTATACAAAGAAAGTAAGCAGGAGTAAACTCATTTCCCGAACGATTTTTAAAATTATTTTTTCACCACTAAAACCCATGAGACTTGTAGTTTTCAAAAATATTTTCATTTTTGATGAGACGCCGAATGAAAGCAGTTTAATCGCCGGCAACCGAAAACCCGCGATTTCCCGTAAATCCCGGCTCGGCCCGTATAGTCGAATGTATACAAAGAAAGTAAGCAGGGAGTAAACTCATTTCCCGAACGATTTTTAAAATTATTTTTTCACCACTAAAACCCATGAGACTTGTAGTTTTCAAAAATATTTTCATTTTTGATGAGACGCCGAATGAAAGCAGTTTAATCGCCGGCAACCGAAAACCCGCGATTTCCCGTAAATCCCGGCTCGGCCCGTATAGTCGAATGTATACAAAGAAAGTAGCAGGGAGTAAACTCATTTCCCGAACGATTTTTAAAATTATTTTTTCACCACTAAAACCCATGAGACTTGTAGTTTTCAAAAATATTTTCATTTTTGATGAGACGCCGAATGAAAGCAGTTTAATCGCCGGCAACCGAAAACCCGCGATTTCCCGTAAATCCCGTATAGTCGAATGTATACAAAGAAAGTAAGCAGGGAGTAAACTCATTTCCCGAACGATTTTTAAAATTATTTTTTCACCACTAAAACCCATGAGACTTGTAGTTTTCAAAAATATTTTCATTTTTGATGAGACGCCGAATGAAAGCAGTTTAATCGCCGGCAACCGAAAACCCGCGATTTCCCGTAAATCCCGTATAGTCGAATGTATACAAAGAAAGTAAGCAGGGAGTAAACTCATTTCCCGAACGATTTTTAAAATTATTTTTTCACCACTAAAACCCATGAGACTTGTAGTTTTCAAAAATATTTTCATTTTTGATGAGACGCCGAATGAAAGCAGTTTAATCGCCGGCAACCGAAAACCCGCGATTTCCCGTAAATCCCGGATCGGCCGTATAGTCGAATGTATACAAAGAAAGTAAGCAGGGAGTAAACTCATTTCCCGAACGATTTTTAAAATTATTTTTTCACCACTAAAACCCATGAGACTTGTAGTTTTCAAAAATATTTTCATTTTTGATGAGACGCCGAATGAAAGCAGTTTAATCGCCGGCAACCGAAAACCCGCGATTTCCCGTAAATCCCGGATCGGCCCGTATAGTCGAATGTATACAAAGAAAGTAAGCAGGGAGTAAACTCATTTCCCGAACGATTTTTAAAATTATTTTTTCACCACTAAAACCCATGAGACTTGTAGTTTTCAAAAATATTTTCATTTTTGATGAGACGCCGAATGAAAGCAGTTTAATCGCCGGCAACCGAAAACCCGCGATTTCCCGTAAATCCCGTATAGTCGAATGTATACAAAGAAAGTAAGCAGGGAGTAAACTCATTTCCCGAACGATTTTTAAAATTATTTTTTCACCACTAAAACCCATGAGACTTGTAGTTTTCAAAAATATTTTCATTTTTGATGAGACGCCGAATGAAAGCAGTTTAATCGCCGGCAACCGAAAACCCGCGATTTCCCGTAAATCCCGGCTCGGCCCGTATAGTCGAATGTATACAAAGAAAGTACAGGGAGTAAACTCATTTCCCGAACGATTTTTAAAATTATTTTTTCACCACTAAAACCCATGAGACTTGTAGTTTTCAAAAATATTTTCATTTTTGATGAGACGCCGAATGAAAGCAGTTTAATCGCCGGCAACCGAAAACCCGCGATTTCCCGTAAATCCCGGCTCGGCCCGTATAGTCGAATGTATACAAAGAAAGTAAGCAGGGAGTAAACTCATTTCCCGAACGATTTTTAAAATTATTTTTTCACCACTAAAACCCATGAGACTTGTAGTTTTCAAAAATATTTTCATTTTTGATGAGACGCCGAATGAAAGCAGTTTAATCGCCGGCAACCGAAAACCCGCGATTTCCCGTAAATCCCGTATAGTCGAATGTATACAAAGAAAGTAAGCAGGGAGTAAACTCATTTCCCGAACGATTTTTAAAATTATTTTTTCACCACTAAAACCCATGAGACTTGTAGTTTTCAAAAATATTTTCATTTTTGATGAGACGCCGAATGAAAGCAGTTTAATCGCCGGCAACCGAAAACCCGCGATTTCCCGTAAATCCCGGATCGGCCCGTATAGTCGAATGTATACAAAGAAAGTAAGCAGGGAGTAAACTCATTTCCCGAACGATTTTTAAAATTATTTTTTCACCACTAAAACCCATGAGACTTGTAGTTTTCAAAAATATTTTCATTTTTGATGAGACGCCGAATGAAAGCAGTTTAATCGCCGGCAACCGAAAACCCGCGATTTCCCGTAAATCCCGGATCGGCCCGTATAGTCGAATGTATACAAAGAAAGTAAGCAGGAGTAAACTCATTTCCCGAACGATTTTTAAAATTATTTTTTCACCACTAAAACCCATGAGACTTGTAGTTTTCAAAAATATTTTCATTTTTGATGAGACGCCGAATGAAAGCAGTTTAATCGCCGGCAACCGAAAACCCGCGATTTCCCGTAAATCCCGTATAGTCGAATGTATACAAAGAAAGTAAGCAGGGAGTAAACTCATTTCCCGAACGATTTTTAAAATTATTTTTTCACCACTAAAACCCATGAGACTTGTAGTTTTCAAAAATATTTTCATTTTTGATGAGACGCCGAATGAAAGCAGTTTAATCGCCGGCAACCGAAAACCCGCGATTTCCCGTAAATCCCGGATCGGCCCGTATAGTCGAATGTATACAAAGAAAGTAAGCAGGGAGTAAACTCATTTCCCGAACGATTTTTAAAATTATTTTTTCACCACTAAAACCCATGAGACTTGTAGTTTTCAAAAATATTTTCATTTTTGATGAGACGCCGAATGAAAGCAGTTTAATCGCCGGCAACCGAAAACCCGCGATTTCCCGTAAATCCCGATCGGCCCGTATAGTCGAATGTATACAAAGAAAGTAAGCAGGGAGTAAACTCATTTCCCGAACGATTTTTAAAATTATTTTTTCACCACTAAAACCCATGAGACTTGTAGTTTTCAAAAATATTTTCATTTTTGATGAGACGCCGAATGAAAGCAGTTTAATCGCCGGCAACCGAAAACCCGCGATTTCCCGTAAATCCCGTATAGTCGAATGTATACAAAGAAAGTAAGCAGGGAGTAAACTCATTTCCCGAACGATTTTTAAAATTATTTTTTCACCACTAAAACCCATGAGACTTGTAGTTTTCAAAAATATTTTCATTTTTGATGAGACGCCGAATGAAAGCAGTTTAATCGCCGGCAACCGAAAACCCGCGATTTCCCGTAAATCCCGTATAGTCGAATGTATACAAAGAAAGTAAGCAGGAGTAAACTCATTTCCCGAACGATTTTTAAAATTATTTTTTCACCACTAAAACCCATGAGACTTGTAGTTTTCAAAAATATTTTCATTTTTGATGAGACGCCGAATGAAAGCAGTTTAATCGCCGGCAACCGAAAACCCGCGATTTCCCGTAAATCCCGGATCGGCCCGTATAGTCGAATGTATACAAAGAAAGTAAGCAGGGAGTAAACTCATTTCCCGAACGATTTTTAAAATTATTTTTTCACCACTAAAACCCATGAGACTTGTAGTTTTCAAAAATATTTTCATTTTTGATGAGACGCCGAATGAAAGCAGTTTAATCGCCGGCAACCGAAAACCCGCGATTTCCCGTAAATCCCGTCGGCCCGTATAGTCGAATGTATACAAAGAAAGTAAGCAGGAGTAAACTCATTTCCCGAACGATTTTTAAAATTATTTTTTCACCACTAAAACCCATGAGACTTGTAGTTTTCAAAAATATTTTCATTTTTGATGAGACGCCGAATGAAAGCAGTTTAATCGCCGGCAACCGAAAACCCGCGATTTCCCGTAAATCCCGGATCGGCCCGTATAGTCGAATGTATACAAAGAAAGTAAGCAGGGAGTAAACTCATTTCCCGAACGATTTTTAAAATTATTTTTTCACCACTAAAACCCATGAGACTTGTAGTTTTCAAAAATATTTTCATTTTTGATGAGACGCCGAATGAAAGCAGTTTAATCGCCGGCAACCGAAAACCCGCGATTTCCCGTAAATCCCGGCTCGGCCCGTATAGTCGAATGTATACAAAGAAAGTAAGCAGGGAGTAAACTCATTTCCCGAACGATTTTTAAAATTATTTTTTCACCACTAAAACCCATGAGACTTGTAGTTTTCAAAAATATTTTCATTTTTGATGAGACGCCGAATGAAAGCAGTTTAATCGCCGGCAACCGAAAACCCGCGATTTCCCGTAAATCCCGGTCGGCCCGTATAGTCGAATGTATACAAAGAAAGTAAGCAGGGAGTAAACTCATTTCCCGAACGATTTTTAAAATTATTTTTTCACCACTAAAACCCATGAGACTTGTAGTTTTCAAAAATATTTTCATTTTTGATGAGACGCCGAATGAAAGCAGTTTAATCGCCGGCAACCGAAAACCCGCGATTTCCCGTAAATCCCGTCGGCCCGTATAGTCGAATGTATACAAAGAAAGTAAGCAGGGAGTAAACTCATTTCCCGAACGATTTTTAAAATTATTTTTTCACCACTAAAACCCATGAGACTTGTAGTTTTCAAAAATATTTTCATTTTTGATGAGACGCCGAATGAAAGCAGTTTAATCGCCGGCAACCGAAAACCCGCGATTTCCCGTAAATCCCGTATAGTCGAATGTATACAAAGAAAGTAAGCAGGCAGTAAACTCATTTCCCGAACGATTTTTAAAATTATTTTTTCACCACTAAAACCCATGAGACTTGTAGTTTTCAAAAATATTTTCATTTTTGATGAGACGCCGAATGAAAGCAGTTTAATCGCCGGCAACCGAAAACCCGCGATTTCCCGTAAATCCCATCGGCCCGTATAGTCGAATGTATACAAAGAAAGTAAGCAGGGAGTAAACTCATTTCCCGAACGATTTTTAAAATTATTTTTTCACCACTAAAACCCATGAGACTTGTAGTTTTCAAAAATATTTTCATTTTTGATGAGACGCCGAATGAAAGCAGTTTAAACGCCGGCAACCCCAAGACCCCCATATGGCGGAAAGACCTACATATACCCGTTCCCGGCCCGTATAGTCGAATGTATACAAAGAAAGTAAGCAGGGAGTAAACTCATTTCCCGAACGATTTTTAAAATTATTTTTTCACCACTAAAACCCATGAGACTTGTAGTTTTCAAAAATATTTTCATTTTTGATGAGACGCCGAATGAAAGCAGTTTAATCGCCGGCAACCGAAAACCCGCGATTTCCCGTAAATCCCGGATCGGCCCGTATAGTCGAATGTATACAAAGAAAGTAAGCAGGGAGTAAACTCATTTCCCGAACGATTTTTAAAATTATTTTTTCACCACTAAAACCCATGAGACTTGTAGTTTTCAAAAATATTTTCATTTTTGATGAGACGCCGAATGAAAGCAGTTTAATCGCCGGCAACCGAAAACCCGCGATTTCCCGTAAATCCCGGTCGGCCCGTATAGTCGAATGTATACAAAGAAAGTAAGCAGGGAGTAAACTCATTTCCCGAACGATTTTTAAAATTATTTTTTCACCACTAAAACCCATGAGACTTGTAGTTTTCAAAAATATTTTCATTTTTGATGAGACGCCGAATGAAAGCAGTTTAATCGCCGGCAACCGAAAATCCCGGATCGGCCCGTATAGTCGAATGTATACAAAGAAAGTAAGCAGGGAGTAAACTCATTTCCCGAACGATTTTTAAAATTATTTTTTCACCACTAAAACCCATGAGACTTGTAGTTTTCAAAAATATTTTCATTTTTGATGAGACGCCGAATGAAAGCAGTTTAATCGCCGGCAACCGAAAACCCGCGATTTCCCGTAAATCCCGCATAGTCGAATGTATACAAAGAAAGTAAGCAGGGAGTAAACTCATTTCCCGAACGATTTTTAAAATTATTTTTTCACCACTAAAACCCATGAGACTTGTAGTTTTCAAAAATATTTTCATTTTTGATGAGACGCCGAATGAAAGCAGTTTAATCGCCGGCAACCGAAAACCCGCGATTTCCCGTAAATCCCGGCTCGGCCCGTATAGTCGAATGTATACAAAGAAAGTAAGCAGGGAGTAAACTCATTTCCCGAACGATTTTTAAAATTATTTTTTCACCACTAAAACCCATGAGACTTGTAGTTTTCAAAAATATTTTCATTTTTGATGAGACGCCGAATGAAAGCAGTTTAATCGCCGGCAACCGAAAACCCGCGATTTCCCGTAAATCCCGGCTCGGCCCGTATAGTCGAATGTATACAAAGAAAGTAAGCAGGGAGTAAACTCATTTCCCGAACGATTTTTAAAATTATTTTTTCACCACTAAAACCCATGAGACTTGTAGTTTTCAAAAATATTTTCATTTTTGATGAGACGCCGAATGAAAGCAGTTTAATCGCCGGCAACCGAAAACCCGCGATTTCCCGTAAATCCCGGCTCGGCCCGTATAGTCGAATGTATACAAAGAAAGTAAGCAGGGAGTAAACTCATTTCCCGAACGATTTTTAAAATTATTTTTTCACCACTAAAACCCATGAGACTTGTAGTTTTCAAAAATATTTTCATTTTTGATGAGACGCCGAATGAAAGCAGTTTAATCGCCGGCAACCGAAAACCCGCGATTTCCCGTAAATCCCGGCTCGGCCCGTATAGTCGAATGTATACAAAGAAAGTAAGCAGGGAGTAAACTCATTTCCCGAACGATTTTTAAAATTATTTTTTCACCACTAAAACCCATGAGACTTGTAGTTTTCAAAAATATTTTCATTTTTGATGAGACGCCGAATGAAAGCAGTTTAATCGCCGGCAACCGAAAACCCGCGATTTCCCGTAAATCCCGGCTCGGCCCGTATAGTCGAATGTATACAAAGAAAGTAAGCAGGGAGTAAACTCATTTCCCGAACGATTTTTAAAATTATTTTTTCACCACTAAAACCCATGAGACTTGTAGTTTTCAAAAATATTTTCATTTTTGATGAGACGCCGAATGAAAGCAGTTTAATCGCCGGCAACCGAAAACCCGCGATCGCCCGTATAGTCGAATGTATACAAAGAAAGTAAGCAGGGAGTAAACTCATTTCCCGAACGATTTTTAAAATTATTTTTTCACCACTAAAACCCATGAGACTTGTAGTTTTCAAAAATATTTTCATTTTTGATGAGACGCCGAATGAAAGCAGTTTAATCGCCGGCAACCGAAAACCCGCGATTTCCCGTAAATCCCGTATAGTCGAATGTATACAAAGAAAGTAAGCAGGGAGTAAACTCATTTCCCGAACGATTTTTAAAATTATTTTTTCACCACTAAAACCCATGAGACTTGTAGTTTTCAAAAATATTTTCATTTTTGATGAGACGCCGAATGAAAGCAGTTTAATCGCCGGCAACCGAAAACCCGCGATTTCCCGTAAATCCCGTATAGTCGAATGTATACAAAGAAAGTAAGCAGGGAGTAAACTCATTTCCCGAACGATTTTTAAAATTATTTTTTCACCACTAAAACCCATGAGACTTGTAGTTTTCAAAAATATTTTCATTTTTGATGAGACGCCGAATGAAAGCAGTTTAATCGCCGGCAACCGAAAACCCGCGATTTCCCGTAAATCCCGTCGGCCCGTATAGTCGAATGTATACAAAGAAAGTAAGCAGGGAGTAAACTCATTTCCCGAACGATTTTTAAAATTATTTTTTCACCACTAAAACCCATGAGACTTGTAGTTTTCAAAAATATTTTCATTTTTGATGAGACGCCGAATGAAAGCAGTTTAATCGCCGGCAACCGAAAACCCGCGATTTCCCGTAAATCCCGGCTCGGCCCGTATAGTCGAATGTATACAAAGAAAGTAAGCAGGGAGTAAACTCATTTCCCGAACGATTTTTAAAATTATTTTTTCACCACTAAAACCCATGAGACTTGTAGTTTTCAAAAATATTTTCATTTTTGATGAGACGCCGAATGAAAGCAGTTTAATCGCCGGCAACCGAAAACCCGCGATTTCCCGTAAATCCCGGACCGGCCCGGATAAGCCAAATTTTAACAAGGAAGTAAACAGGGAGTAAACTCATTTCCCGAACGATTTTTAAAATTATTTTTTCACCACTAAAACCCATGAGACTTTTAGTTTTCAAAAATATTTTCATTTTTGATGAGACGCCGAATGAAAGCAGTTTAATCGCCGGCAACCGAAAACCCGCGATTTCCCGTAAATCCCGGCTCCGTATAGTCGAATGTATACAAAGAAAGTAAGCAGGGAGTAAACTCATTTCCCGAACGATTTTTAAAATTATTTTTTCACCACTAAAACCCATGAGACTTGTAGTTTTCAAAAATATTTTCATTTTTGATGAGACGCCGAATGAAAGCAGTTTAATCGCCGGCAACCGAAAACCCGCGATTTCCCGTATCTCCCGTATAGTCGAATGTATACAAAGAAAGTAAGCAGGGAGTAAACTCATTTCCCGAACGATTTTTAAAATTATTTTTTCACCACTAAAACCCATGAGACTTGTAGTTTTCAAAAATATTTTCATTTTTGATGAGACGCCGAATGAAAGCAGTTTAATCGCCGGCAACCGAAAACCCGCGATTTCCCGTAAATCCCGTATAGTCGAATGTATACAAAGAAAGTAAGCAGGGAGTAAACTCATTTCCCGAACGATTTTTAAAATTATTTTTTCACCACTAAAACCCATGAGACTTGTAGTTTTCAAAAATATTTTCATTTTTGATGAGACGCCGAATGAAAGCAGTTTAATCGCCGGCAACCGAAAACCCGCGATTTCCCGTAAATCCCGGATCGCCCGTATAGTCGAATGTATACAAAGAAAGTAAGCAGGGAGTAAACTCATTTCCCGAACGATTTTTAAAATTATTTTTTCACCACTAAAACCCATGAGACTTGTAGTTTTCAAAAATATTTTCATTTTTGATGAGACGCCGAATGAAAGCAGTTTAATCGCCGGCAACCGAAAACCCGCGATTTCCCGTAAATCCCGGCTCGGCCCGTATAGTCGAATGTATACAAAGAAAGTAAGCAGGGAGTAAACTCATTTCCCGAACGATTTTTAAAATTATTTTTTCACCACTAAAACCCATGAGACTTGTAGTTTTCAAAAATATTTTCATTTTTGATGAGACGCCGAATGAAAGCAGTTTAATCGCCGGCAACCGAAAACCCGCGATTTCCCGTAAATCCGGCTCGGCCCGTATAGTCGAATGTATACAAAGAAAGTAAGCAGGGAGTAAACTCATTTCCCGAACGATTTTTAAAATTATTTTTTCACCACTAAAACCCATGAGACTTGTAGTTTTCAAAAATATTTTCATTTTTGATGAGACGCCGAATGAAAGCAGTTTAATCGCCGGCAACCGAAAACCCGCGATTTCCCGTAAATCCCGGCTCGGCCCGTATAGTCGAATGTATACAAAGAAAGTAAGCAGGGAGTAAACTCATTTCCCGAACGATTTTTAAAATTATTTTTTCACCACTAAAACCCATGAGACTTGTAGTTTTCAAAAATATTTTCATTTTTGATGAGACGCCGAATGAAAGCAGTTTAATCGCCGGCAACCGAAAACCCGCGATTTCCCGTAAATCCCGGCTCGGCCCGTATAGTCGAATGTATACAAAGAAAGTAAGCAGGGAGTAAACTCATTTCCCGAACGATTTTTAAAATTATTTTTTCACCACTAAAACCCATGAGACTTGTAGTTTTCAAAAATATTTTCATTTTTGATGAGACGCCGAATGAAAGCAGTTTAATCGCCGGCAACCGAAAACCCGCGATTTCCCGTAAATCCCGTATAGTCGAATGTATACAAAGAAAGTAAGCAGGGAGTAAACTCATTTCCCGAACGATTTTTAAAATTATTTTTTCACCACTAAAACCCATGAGACTTGTAGTTTTCAAAAATATTTTCATTTTTGATGAGACGCCGAATGAAAGCAGTTTAATCGCCGGCAACCGAAAACCCGCGATTTCCCGTAAATCCCGTATAGTCGAATGTATACAAAGAAAGTAAGCAGGGAGTAAACTCATTTCCCGAACGATTTTTAAAATTATTTTTTCACCACTAAAACCCATGAGACTTGTAGTTTTCAAAAATATTTTCATTTTTGATGAGACGCCGAATGAAAGCAGTTTAATCGCCGGCAACCGAAAACCCGCGATTTCCCGTAAATCCCGGATCGGCCCGTATAGTCGAATGTATACAAAGAAAGTAAGCAGGGAGTAAACTCATTTCCCGAACGATTTTTAAAATTATTTTTTCACCACTAAAACCCATGAGACTTGTAGTTTTCAAAAATATTTTCATTTTTGATGAGACGCCGAATGAAAGCAGTTTAATCGCCGGCAACCGAAAACCCGCGATTTCCCGTAAATCCCGGCTCGGCCCGTATAGTCGAATGTATACAAAGAAAGTAAGCAGGGAGTAAACTCATTTCCCGAACGATTTTTAAAATTATTTTTTCACCACTAAAACCCATGAGACTTGTAGTTTTCAAAAATATTTTCATTTTTGATGAGACGCCGAATGAAAGCAGTTTAATCGCCGGCAACCGAAAACCCGCGATTTCCCGTAAATCCCGGCTCGGCCCGTATAGTCGAATGTATACAAAGAAAGTAAGCAGGGAGTAAACTCATTTCCCGAACGATTTTTAAAATTATTTTTTCACCACTAAAACCCATGAGACTTGTAGTTTTCAAAAATATTTTCATTTTTGATGAGACGCCGAATGAAAGCAGTTTAATCGCCGGCAACCGAAAACCCGCGATTTCCCGTAAATCCCGGCTCGGCCCGTATAGTCGAATGTATACAAAGAAAGTAAGCAGGGAGTAAACTCATTTCCCGAACGATTTTTAAAATTATTTTTTCACCACTAAAACCCATGAGACTTGTAGTTTTCAAAAATATTTTCATTTTTGATGAGACGCCGAATGAAAGCAGTTTAATCGCCGGCAACCGAAAACCCGCGATTTCCCGTAAATCCCGTATAGTCGAATGTATACAAAGAAAGTAAGCAGGGAGTAAACTCATTTCCCGAACGATTTTTAAAATTATTTTTTCACCACTAAAACCCATGAGACTTGTAGTTTTCAAAAATATTTTCATTTTTGATGAGACGCCGAATGAAAGCAGTTTAATCGCCGGCAACCGAAAACCCGCGATTTCCCGTAAATCCCGGCTCGGCCCGTATAGTCGAATGTATACAAAGAAAGTAAGCAGGGAGTAAACTCATTTCCCGAACGATTTTTAAAATTATTTTTTCACCACTAAAACCCATGAGACTTGTAGTTTTCAAAAATATTTTCATTTTTGATGAGACGCCGAATGAAAGCAGTTTAATCGCCGGCAACCGAAAACCCGCGATTTCCCGTAAATCCCGGCTCGGCCCGTATAGTCGAATGTATACAAAGAAAGTAAGCAGGGAGTAAACTCATTTCCCGAACGATTTTTAAAATTATTTTTTCACCACTAAAACCCATGAGACTTGTAGTTTTCAAAAATATTTTCATTTTTGATGAGACGCCGAATGAAAGCAGTTTAATCGCCGGCAACCGAAAACCCGCGATTTCCCGACTCGGCCCGTATAGTCGAATGTATACAAAGAAAGTAAGCAGGGAGTAAACTCATTTCCCGAACGATTTTTAAAATTATTTTTTCACCACTAAAACCCATGAGACTTGTAGTTTTCAAAAATATTTTCATTTTTGATGAGACGCCGAATGAAAGCAGTTTAATCGCCGGCAACCGAAAACCCGCGATTTCCCGTAAATCCCGTATAGTCGAATGTATACAAAGAAAGTAAGCAGGGAGTAAACTCATTTCCCGAACGATTTTTAAAATTATTTTTTCACCACTAAAACCCATGAGACTTGTAGTTTTCAAAAATATTTTCATTTTTGATGAGACGCCGAATGAAAGCAGTTTAATCGCCGGCAACCGAAAACCCGCGATTTCCCGTAAATCCCGGATCGGCCCGTATAGTCGAATGTATACAAAGAAAGTAAGCAGGGAGTAAACTCATTTCCCGAACGATTTTTAAAATTATTTTTTCACCACTAAAACCCATGAGACTTGTAGTTTTCAAAAATATTTTCATTTTTGATGAGACGCCGAATGAAAGCAGTTTAATCGCCGGCAACCGAAAACCCGCGATTTCCCGTAAATCCCGGCTCGGCCCGTATAGTCGAATGTATACAAAGAAAGTAAGCAGGGAGTAAACTCATTTCCCGAACGATTTTTAAAATTATTTTTTCACCACTAAAACCCATGAGACTTGTAGTTTTCAAAAATATTTTCATTTTTGATGAGACGCCGAATGAAAGCAGTTTAATCGCCGGCAACCGAAAACCCGCGATTTCCCGTAAATCCCGGCTCGGCCCGTATAGTCGAATGTATACAAAGAAAGTAGCAGGGAGTAAACTCATTTCCCGAACGATTTTTAAAATTATTTTTTCACCACTAAAACCCATGAGACTTGTAGTTTTCAAAAATATTTTCATTTTTGATGAGACGCCGAATGAAAGCAGTTTAATCGCCGGCAACCGAAAACCCGCGATTTCCCGTAAATCCCGGCCCGTATAGTCGAATGTATACAAAGAAAGTAAGCAGGGAGTAAACTCATTTCCCGAACGATTTTTAAAATTATTTTTTCACCACTAAAACCCATGAGACTTGTAGTTTTCAAAAATATTTTCATTTTTGATGAGACGCCGAATGAAAGCAGTTTAATCGCCGGCAACCGAAAACCCGCGATTTCCCGTAAATCCCGTCGGCCCGTATAGTCGAATGTATACAAAGAAAGTACAGGGAGTAAACTCATTTCCCGAACGATTTTTAAAATTATTTTTTCACCACTAAAACCCATGAGACTTGTAGTTTTCAAAAATATTTTCATTTTTGATGAGACGCCGAATGAAAGCAGTTTAATCGCCGGCAACCGAAAACCCGCGATTTCCCGTAAATCCCGGCTCGGCCCGTATAGTCGAATGTATACAAAGAAAGTAGCAGGGAGTAAACTCATTTCCCGAACGATTTTTAAAATTATTTTTTCACCACTAAAACCCATGAGACTTGTAGTTTTCAAAAATATTTTCATTTTTGATGAGACGCCGAATGAAAGCAGTTTAATCGCCGGCAACCGAAAACCCGCGATCCCGCCCGTCCCGTATAGTCGAATGTATACAAAGAAAGTAAGCAGGGAGTAAACTCATTTCCCGAACGATTTTTAAAATTATTTTTTCACCACTAAAACCCATGAGACTTGTAGTTTTCAAAAATATTTTCATTTTTGATGAGACGCCGAATGAAAGCAGTTTAATCGCCGGCAACCGAAAACCCGCGATTTCCCGTAAATCCCGATAGTCGAATGTATACAAAGAAAGTAAGCAGGGAGTAAACTCATTTCCCGAACGATTTTTAAAATTATTTTTTCACCACTAAAACCCATGAGACTTGTAGTTTTCAAAAATATTTTCATTTTTGATGAGACGCCGAATGAAAGCAGTTTAATCGCCGGCAACCGAAAACCCGCGATTTCCCGTAAATCCCGCCCGTATAGTCGAATGTATACAAAGAAAGTAAGCAGGGAGTAAACTCATTTCCCGAACGATTTTTAAAATTATTTTTTCACCACTAAAACCCATGAGACTTGTAGTTTTCAAAAATATTTTCATTTTTGATGAGACGCCGAATGAAAGCAGTTTAATCGCCGGCAACCGAAAACCCGCGATTTCCCGTAAATCCCGTATAGTCGAATGTATACAAAGAAAGTAAGCAGGGAGTAAACTCATTTCCCGAACGATTTTTAAAATTATTTTTTCACCACTAAAACCCATGAGACTTGTAGTTTTCAAAAATATTTTCATTTTTGATGAGACGCCGAATGAAAGCAGTTTAATCGCCGGCAACCGAAAACCCGCGATTTCCCGTAAATCCCGGCTCGGCCCGTATAGTCGAATGTATACAAAGAAAGTACAGGGAGTAAACTCATTTCCCGAACGATTTTTAAAATTATTTTTTCACCACTAAAACCCATGAGACTTGTAGTTTTCAAAAATATTTTCATTTTTGATGAGACGCCGAATGAAAGCAGTTTAATCGCCGGCAACCGAAAACCCGCGATTTCCCGTAAATCCCGGCTATAGTCGAATGTATACAAAGAAAGTACAGGGAGTAAACTCATTTCCCGAACGATTTTTAAAATTATTTTTTCACCACTAAAACCCATGAGACTTGTAGTTTTCAAAAATATTTTCATTTTTGATGAGACGCCGAATGAAAGCAGTTTAATCGCCGGCAACCGAAAACCCGCGATTTCCCGTAAATCCCGGCTCGGCCCGTATAGTCGAATGTATACAAAGAAAGTAGCAGGGAGTAAACTCATTTCCCGAACGATTTTTAAAATTATTTTTTCACCACTAAAACCCATGAGACTTGTAGTTTTCAAAAATATTTTCATTTTTGATGAGACGCCGAATGAAAGCAGTTTAATCGCCGGCAACCGAAAACCCGCGATTTCCCGTAAATCCCGTCGGCCCGTATAGTCGAATGTATACAAAGAAAGTAAGCAGGGAGTAAACTCATTTCCCGAACGATTTTTAAAATTATTTTTTCACCACTAAAACCCATGAGACTTGTAGTTTTCAAAAATATTTTCATTTTTGATGAGACGCCGAATGAAAGCAGTTTAATCGCCGGCAACCGAAAACCCGCGATTTCCCGTAAATCCCGGCTCGGCCCGTATAGTCGAATGTATACAAAGAAAGTAAGCAGGGAGTAAACTCATTTCCCGAACGATTTTTAAAATTATTTTTTCACCACTAAAACCCATGAGACTTGTAGTTTTCAAAAATATTTTCATTTTTGATGAGACGCCGAATGAAAGCAGTTTAATCGCCGGCAACCGAAAACCCGCGATTTCCCGTAAATCCCGGCTCGGCCCGTATAGTCGAATGTATACAAAGAAAGTAAGCAGGGAGTAAACTCATTTCCCGAACGATTTTTAAAATTATTTTTTCACCACTAAAACCCATGAGACTTGTAGTTTTCAAAAATATTTTCATTTTTGATGAGACGCCGAATGAAAGCAGTTTAATCGCCGGCAACCGAAAACCCGGATCGCCCGTATAGTCGAATGTATACAAAGAAAGTAAGCAGGGAGTAAACTCATTTCCCGAACGATTTTTAAAATTATTTTTTCACCACTAAAACCCATGAGACTTGTAGTTTTAAAATATATTTTCATTTTTGATGAGACGCCGAATGAAAGCAGTTTAATCGCCGGCAACCGAAAACCCGCGATTTCCCGTAAATCCCGTATAGTCGAATGTATACAAAGAAAGTAAGCATGGAGTAAACTCATTTCCCGAACGATTTTTAAAATTATTTTTTCACCACTAAATCCCATGAGACTTGTAGTTTTCAAAAATATTTTCATTTTTGATGAGACGCCGAATGAAAGCAGTTTAATCGCCGGCAACCGAAAACCCGGATTTCCCGTAAATCCGGGCCGGCCCGTATAGTCGAATGTATACAAAGAAAGTAAGCAGGGAGTAAACTCATTTCCCGAACGATTTTTAAAATTATTTTTTCACCACTAAAACCCATGAGACTTGTAGTTTTCAAAAATATTTTCATTTTTGATGAGACGCCGAATGAAAGCAGTTTAATCGCCGGCAACCGAAAACCCGCGATTTCCCGTAAATCCCGGCTCGGCCCGTATAGTCGAATGTATACAAAGAAAGTACAGGGAGTAAACTCATTTCCCGAACGATTTTTAAAATTATTTTTTCACCACTAAAACCCATGAGACTTGTAGTTTTCAAAAATTTTCATTTTTGATGAGACGCCGAATGAAAGCAGTTTAATCGCCGGCAACCGAAAACCCGCGATTTCCCGTAAATCCCGGCTCGGCCGTATAGTCGAATGTATACAAAGAAAGTAGCAGGGAGTAAACTCATTTCCCGAACGATTTTTAAAATTATTTTTTCACCACTAAAACCCATGAGACTTGTAGTTTTCAAAAATATTTTCATTTTTGATGAGACGCCGAATGAAAGCAGTTTAATCGCCGGCAACCGAAAACCCGCGATTTCCCGTAAATCCCGGCTCGGCCCGTATAGTCGAATGTATACAAAGAAAGTAGCAGGGAGTAAACTCATTTCCCGAACGATTTTTAAAATTATTTTTTCACCACTAAAACCCATGAGACTTGTAGTTTTCAAAAATATTTTCATTTTTGATGAGACGCCGAATGAAAGCAGTTTAATCGCCGGCAACCGAAAACCCGCGATTTCCCGTAAATCCCGGTCGGCCCGTATAGTCGAATGTATACAAAGAAAGTAACAGGGAGTAAACTCATTTCCCGAACGATTTTTAAAATTATTTTTTCACCACTAAAACCCATGAGACTTGTAGTTTTCAAAAATATTTTCATTTTTGATGAGACGCCGAATGAAAGCAGTTTAATCGCCGGCAACCGAAAACCCGCGATTTCCCGTAAATCCCGTATAGTCGAATGTATACAAAGAAAGTAAGCAGGGAGTAAACTCATTTCCCGAACGATTTTTAAAATTATTTTTTCACCACTAAAACCCATGAGACTTGTAGTTTTCAAAAATATTTTCATTTTTGATGAGACGCCGAATGAAAGCAGTTTAATCGCCGGCAACCGAAAACCCGCGATTTCCCGTAAATCCGGCTCGGCCCGTATAGTCGAATGTATACAAAGAAAGTAAGCAGGGAGTAAACTCATTTCCCGAACGATTTTTAAAATTATTTTTTCACCACTAAAACCCATGAGACTTGTAGTTTTCAAAAATATTTTCATTTTTGATGAGACGCGAATGAAAGCAGTTTAATCGCCGGCAACCGAAAACCCGCGATTTCCCGTAAATCCCGTCGGCCGTATAGTCGAATGTATACAAAGAAAGTAAGCAGGGAGTAAACTCATTTCCCGAACGATTTTTAAAATTATTTTTTCACCACTAAAACCCATGAGACTTGTAGTTTTCAAAAATATTTTCATTTTTGATGAGACGCCGAATGAAAGCAGTTTAATCGCCGCAACCGAAAACCCGCGATTTCCCGTAAATCCCGTCGGCCCGTATAGTCGAATGTATACAAAGAAAGTAAGCAGGGAGTAAACTCATTTCCCGAACGATTTTTAAAATTATTTTTTCACCACTAAAACCCATGAGACTTGTAGTTTTCAAAAATATTTTCATTTTGATGAGACGCCGAATGAAAGCAGTTTAATCGCCGGCAACCGAAAACCCGCGATTTCCCGTAAATCCCGTATAGTCGAATGTATACAAAGAAAGTAAGCAGGGAGTAAACTAATTTCCCGAACGATTTTTAAAATTATTTTTTCACCACTAAAACCCATGAGACTTGTAGTTTTCAAAAATATTTTCATTTTTGATGAGACGCCGAATGAAAGCAGTTTAATCGCCGGCAACCGAAAACCCGCGATTTCCCGTAAATCCCGTATAGTCGAATGTATACAAAGAAAGTAAGCAGGGAGTAAACTCATTTCCCGAACGATTTTTAAAATTATTTTTTCACCACTAAAACCCATGAGACTTGTAGTTTTCAAAAATATTTTCATTTTTGATGAGACGCCGAATGAAAGCAGTTTAATCGCCGGCAACCGAAAACCCGCGATTTCCCGTAAATCCCGGATCGGCCCGTATAGTCGAATGTATACAAAGAAAGTAAGCAGAGTAAACTCATTTCCCGAACGATTTTTAAAATTATTTTTTCACCACTAAAACCCATGAGACTTGTAGTTTTCAAAAATATTTTCATTTTTGATGAGACGCCGAATGAAAGCAGTTTAATCGCCGGCAACCGAAAACCCGCGATTTCCCGTAAATCCCGATCCCCGTATAGTCGAATGTATACAAAGAAAGTAAGCAGGGAGTAAACTCATTTCCCGAACGATTTTTAAAATTATTTTTTCACCACTAAAACCCATGAGACTTGTAGTTTTCAAAAATATTTTCATTTTTGATGAGACGCCGAATGAAAGCAGTTTAATCGCCGGCAACCGAAAACCCGCGATTTCCCGTAAATCCCGTATAGTCGAATGTATACAAAGAAAGTAAGCAGGGAGTAAACTCATTTCCCGAACGATTTTTAAAATTATTTTTTCACCACTAAAACCCATGAGACTTGTAGTTTTCAAAAATATTTTCATTTTTGATGAGACGCCGAATGAAAGCAGTTTAATCGCCGGCAACCGAAAACCCGGATTCGGCCCGTATAGTCGAATGTATACAAAGAAAGTAAGCAGGGAGTAAACTCATTTCCCGAACGATTTTTAAAATTATTTTTTCACCACTAAAACCCATGAGACTTGTAGTTTTCAAAAATATTTTCATTTTTGATGAGACGCCGAATGAAAGCAGTTTAATCGCCGGCAACCGAAAACCCGCGATTTCCCGTAAATCCTCGGCCCGTATAGTCGAATGTATACAAAGAAAGTAAGCAGGGAGTAAACTCATTTCCCGAACGATTTTTAAAATTATTTTTTCACCACTAAAACCCATGAGACTTGTAGTTTTCAAAAATATTTTCATTTTTGATGAGACGCGGAATGAAAGCAGTTTAATCGCCGGCAACCGAAAACCCGCGATTTCCCGTAAATCCCGTGCTCGGTCCGTATAGTCGAATGTATACAAAGAAAGTAAGCAGGGAGTAAACTCATTTCCCGAACGATTTTTGAAATTATTTTTTCACCACTAAAACCCATGAGACTTGTAGTTTTCAAAAATATTTTCATTTTTGATGAGACGCCGAATGAAAGCAGTTTAATCGCCGGCAACCGAAAACCCGCGATTTCCCGTAAATCCCGGATCGGCCGTATAGTCGAATGTATACAAAGAAAGTAAGCAGGGAGTAAACTCATTTCCCGAACGATTTTTAAAATTATTTTTTCACCACTAAAACCCATGAGACTTGTAGTTTTCAAAAATATTTTCATTTTTGATGAGACGCCGAATGAAAGCAGTTTAATCGCCGGCAACCGAAAACCCGCGATTTCCCGTAAATCCCGTATAGTCGAATGTATACAAAGAAAGTAAGCAGGGAGTAAACTCATTTCCCGAACGATTTTTAAAATTATTTTTTCACCACTAAAACCCATGAGACTTGTAGTTTTCAAAAATATTTTCATTTTTGATGAGACGCCGAATGAAAGCAGTTTAATCGCCGGCAACCGAAAACCCGCGATTTCCCGTAAATCCCGTATAGTCGAATGTATACAAAGAAAGTAAGCAGGGAGTAAACTCATTTCCCGAACGATTTTTAAAATTATTTTTTCACCACTAAAACCCATGAGACTTGTAGTTTTCAAAAATATTTTCATTTTTGATGAGACGCCGAATGAAAGCAGTTTAATCGCCGGCAACCGAAAACCCGCGATTTCCCGTAAATCCGGATCGGCCCGTATAGTCGAATGTATACAAAGAAAGT
>JASGCC010002796.1:0-26696 GCA_030067915.1 Hydractinia echinata
TATAAGGTCAAAGTCCAAAATCAGTTCAATTAAGTCCCACAGTCAATCGTTTCACTGTTAAAAGCGATGCAACCTAGTAATATCAGAAAAATATCGCTAAATACATGTTGGTACGAATATGTGACGCAACCGTTGTAACTCAAACGGATTGATACCGTTAGAAAGTCAATGAAATGTAGTTTTTGAAACTGTCTCTATTTCTTCAGCGCGCGCTAACGGCTAGGATTGGTCCCACAGTAAAAAATGACTTATTTATCTAAATTTTAAATAAAGCGCTACCACAGCGCCCAGTGTAATGCTGAGTTCCAGCAATCATGTCAAATTAAGAAGAATGTTATTTCTTGGAGTCCAATTGTCTCATTTATCACATTTATAAGGTCAAAGTCCAAAATCAGTTCAATTAAGTCCCACAGTCAATCGTTTCACTGTTAAAAGCGATGCAACCTAGTAATATCAGAAAATATCGCTAAATACATGTTGGTACGAATATGTGACGCAACCGTTGTAACTCAAACGGACTGATACCGTTAGAAAGTCAATGAAATGTAGTTTTTGAAACTGTCTCTATTTCTTCAGCGCGCGCTAACGGCTAGGATTGGTCCCACAGTAAAAAATGACTTATTTATCTAAATTTTTAAATAAAGCGCTACCACAGCGCCCAGTGTAATCGCTGAGTTCCAGCAATCATGTCAAATTAAGAAGAATGTTATTTCTTGGAGTCCAATTGTCTCATTTATCACATTTATAAGGTCAAAGTCCAAAATCAGTTCAATTAAGTCCACAGTCAATCGTTTCACTGTTAAAAGCGATGCAACCTAGTAATATCAGAAAAATATCGCTAAATACATGTTGGTACGAATATGTGACGCAACCGTTGTAACTCAAACGGACTGATACCGTTAAAGTCAATGAAATGTAGTTTTTGAAACTGTCTCTATTTCTTCAGCGCGCGCTAACGGCTAGGATTGGTCCCACAGTAAAAATGACTTATTTATCTAAATTTTTAAATAAAGCGCTACCACAGCGCCCAGTGTAATGCTGAGTTCCAGCAATCATGTCAAATTAAGAAGAATGTTATTTCTTGGAGTCCAATTGTCTCATTTATCACATTTATAAGGTCAAAGTCCAAAATCAGTTCAATTAAGTCCCACAGTCAATCGTTTCACTGTTAAAAGCGATGCAACCTAGTAATATCAGAAAAATATCGCTAAATACATGTTGGTACGAATATGTGACGCAACCGTTGTAACTCAAACGGACTGATACCGTTAGAAAGTCAATGAAATGTAGTTTTTGAAACTGTCTCTATTTCTTCAGCGCGCGCTAACGGCTAGGATTGGTCCACAGTAAAAATGACTTATTTATCTAAATTTTTAAATAAAGCGCTACCACAGCGCCCAGTGTAATGCTGAGTTCCAGCAATCATGTCAAATTAAGAAGAATGTTATTTCTTGGAGTCCAATTGTCTCATTTATCACATTTATAAGGTCAAAGTCCAAAATCAGTTCAATTAAGTCCCACAGTCAATCGTTTCACTGTTAAAAGCGATGCAACCTAGTAATATCAGAAAAATATCGCTAAATACATGTTGGTACGAATATGTGACGCAACCGTTGTAACTCAAACGGATTGATACCGTTAGAAAGTCAATGAAATGTAGTTTTTGAAACTGTCTCTATTTCTTCAGCGCGCGCTAACGGCTAGGATTGGTCCCACAGTAAAAAATGACTTATTTATCTAATTTTTAAATAAAGCGCTACCACAGCGCCCAGTGTAATGCTGAGTTCCAGCAATCATGTCAAATTAAGAAGAATGTTATTTCTTGGAGTCCAATTGCTCATTTATCACATTTATAAGGTCAAAGTCCAAAATCAGTTCAATTAAGTCCCACAGTCAATCGTTTCACTGTTAAAAGCGATGCAACCTAGTAATATGAAAAATATC
Source organism: Hydractinia echinata (assembly GCA_030067915.1). Taxonomy (NCBI): domain Eukaryota; kingdom Metazoa; phylum Cnidaria; class Hydrozoa; order Anthoathecata; family Hydractiniidae; genus Hydractinia; species Hydractinia echinata. The sequence goes on from JASGCC010002796.1 coordinate 1,945, forward strand.
GCTAAATACATGTTGGTACGAATATGTGACGCAACCGTTGTAACTCAAACGGATTGATACCGTTAGAAAGTCAATGAAATGTAGTTTTTGAAACTGTCTCTATTTCTTCAGCGCGCGCTAACGGCTAGGATTGGTCCCACAGTAAAAATGACTTATTTATCTAAATTTTTAAATAAAGCGCTACCACAGCGCCCAGTGTAATCGCTGAGTTCCAGCAATCATGTCAAATTAAGAAGAATGTTATTTCTTGGAGTCCAATTGTCTCATTTATCACATTTATAAGGTCAAAGTCCAAAATCAGTTCAATTAAGTCCCACAGTCAATCGTTTCACTGTTAAAAGCGATGCAACCTAGTAATATCAGAAAAATATCGCTAAATACATGTTGGTACGAATATGTGACGCAACCGTTGTAACTCAAACGGATTGATACCGTTAGAAAGTCAATGAAATGTAGTTTTTGAAACTGTCTCTATTTCTTCAGCGCGCGCTAACGGCTAGGATTGGTCCCACAGTAAAAATGACTTATTTATCTAAATTTTTAAATAAAGCGCTACCACAGCGCCCAGTGTAATGCTGAGTTCCAGCAATCATGTCAAATTAAGAAGAATGTTATTTCTTGGAGTCCAATTGTCTCATTTATCACATTTATAAGGTCAAAGTCCAAAATCAGTTCAATTAAGTCCCACAGTCAATCGTTTCACTGTTAAAAGCGATGCAACCTAGTAATATCAGAAAAATATCGCTAAATACATGTTGGTACGAATATGTGACGCAACCGTTGTAACTCAAACGGACTGATACCGTTAGAAAGTCAATGAAATGTAGTTTTTGAAACTGTCTTATTTCTTCAGCGCGCGCTAACGGCTAGGATTGGTCCCACAGTAAAAAATGACTAATTTATCTAAATTTTTAAATAAAGCGCTACCACAGCGCCCAGTGTAATCGCTGAGTTCCAGCAATCATGTCAAATTAAGAAGAATGTTATTTCTTGGAGTCCAATTGTTCATTTATCACATTTATAAGGTCAAAGTCCAAAATCAGTTCAATTAAGTCCCACAGTCAATCGTTTCACTGTTAAAAGCGATGCAACCTAGTAATATCAGAAAAATATCGCTAAATACATGTTGGTACGAATATGTGACGCAACCGTTGTAACTCAAACGGACTGATACCGTTAGAAAGTCAATGAAATGTAGTTTTTGAAACTGTCTCTATTTCTTCAGCGCGCGCTAACGGCTAGGATTGGTCCCACAGTAAAAAATGACTTATTTATCTAAATTTTTAAATAAAGCGCTACCACAGCGCCCAGTGTAATGCTGAGTTCCAGCAATCATGTCAAATTAAGAAGAATGTTATTTCTTGGAGTCCAATTGTCTCATTTATCACATTTATAAGGTCAAAGTCCAAAATCAGTTCAATTAAGTCCCACAGTCAATCGTTTCACTGTTAAAAGCGATGCAACCTAGTAATATCAGAAAAATATCGCTAAATACATGTTGGTACGAATATGTGACGCAACCGTTGTAACTCAAACGGACTGATACCGTTAGAAAGTCAATGAAATGTAGTTTTTGAAACTGTCTCTATTTCTTCAGCGCGCGCTAACGGCTAGGATTGGTCCCACAGTAAAAATGACTTATTTATCTAAATTTTTAAATAAAGCGCTACCACAGCCCAGTGTAATCGCTGAGTTCCAGCAATCATGTCAAATTAAGAAGAATGTTATTTCTTGGAGTCCAATTGTCTCATTTATCACATTTATAAGGTCAAAGTCCAAAATCAGTTCAATTAAGTCCACAGTCAATCGTTTCACTGTTAAAAGCGATGCAACCTAGTAATATCAGAAAAATATCGCTAAATACATGTTGGTACGAATATGTGACGCAACCGTTGTAACTCAAACGGACTGATACCGTTAGAAAGTCAATGAAATGTAGTTTTTGAAACTGTCTCTATTTCTTCAGCGCGCGCTAACGGCTAGGATTGGTCCCACAGTAAAAAATGACTTATTTATCTAAATTTTTAAATAAAGCGCTACCACAGCGCCCAGTGTAATGCTGAGTTCCAGCAATCATGTCAAATTAAGAAGAATGTTATTTCTTGGAGTCCAATTGTCTCATTTATCACATTTATAAGGTCAAAGTCCAAAATCAGTTCAATTAAGTCCCACAGTCAATCGTTTCACTGTTAAAAGCGATGCAACCTAGTAATATCAGAAAATATCGCTAAATACATGTTGGTACGAATATGTGACGCAACCGTTGTAACTCAAACGGATTGATACCGTTAGAAAGTCAATGAAATGTAGTTTTTGAAACTGTCTCTATTTCTTCAGCGCGCGCTAACGGCTAGGATTGGTCCCACAGTAAAAATGACTTATTTATCTAAATTTTTAAATAAAGCGCTACCACAGCGCCCAGTGTAATCGCTGAGTTCCAGCAATCATGTCAAATTAAGAAGAATGTTATTTCTTGGAGTCCAATTGTCTCATTTATCACATTTATAAGGTCAAAGTCCAAAATCAGTTCAATTAAGTCCCACAGTCAATCGTTTCACTGTTAAAAGCGATGCAACCTAGTAATATCAGAAAAATATCGCTAAATACATGTTGGTACGAATATGTGACGCAACCGTTGTAACTCAAACGGACTGATACCGTTAGAAAGTCAATGAAATGTAGTTTTTGAAACTGTCTCTATTTCTTCAGCGCGCGCTAACGGCTAGGATTGGTCCCACAGTAAAAATGACTTATTTATCTAAATTTTAAATAAAGCGCTACCACAGCGCCCAGTGTAATCGCTGAGTTCCAGCAATCATGTCAAATTAAGAAGAATGTTATTTCTTGGAGTCCAATTGTCTCATTTATCACATTTATAAGGTCAAAGTCCAAAATCAGTTCAATTAAGTCCCACAGTCAATCGTTTCACTGTTAAAAGCGATGCAACCTAGTAATATCAGAAAAATATCGCTAAATACATGTTGGTACGAATATGTGACGCAACCGTTGTAACTCAAACGGACTGATACCGTTAGAAAGTCAATGAAATGTAGTTTTTGAAACTGTCTCTATTTCTTCAGCGCGCGCTAACGGCTAGGATTGGTCCCACAGTAAAAATGACTTATTTATCTAAATTTTTAAATAAAGCGCTACCACAGCGCCCAGTGTAATGCTGAGTTCCAGCAATCATGTCAAATTAAGAAGAATGTTATTTCTTGGAGTCCAATTGTCTCATTTATCACATTTATAAGGTCAAAGTCCAAAATCAGTTCAATTAAGTCCCACAGTCAATCGTTTCACTGTTAAAAGCGATGCAACCTAGTAATATCAGAAAAATATCGCTAAATACATGTTGGTACGAATATGTGACGCAACCGTTGTAACTCAAACGGACTGATACCGTTAGAAAGTCAATGAAATGTAGTTTTTGAAACTGTCTCTATTTCTTCAGCGCGCGCTAACGGCTAGGATTGGTCCCACAGTAAAAAATGACTTATTTATCTAAATTTTTAAATAAAGCGCTACCACAGCGCCCAGTGTAATCGCTGAGTTCCAGCAATCATGTCAAATTAAGAAGAATGTTATTTCTTGGAGTCCAATTGTCTCATTTATCACATTTATAAGGTCAAAGTCCAAAATCAGTTCAATTAAGTCCCACAGTCAATCGTTTCACTGTTAAAAGCGATGCAACCTAGTAATATCAGAAAAATATCGCTAAATACATGTTGGTACGAATATGTGACGCAACCGTTGTAACTCAAACGGACTGATACCGTTAGAAAGTCAATGAAATGTAGTTTTTGAAACTGTCTCTATTTCTTCAGCGCGCGCTAACGGCTAGGATTGGTCCCACAGTAAAAAATGACTTATTTATCTAAATTTTTAAATAAAGCGCTACCACAGCGCCCAGTGTAATCGCTGAGTTCCAGCAATCATGTCAAATTAAGAAGAATGTTATTTCTTGGAGTCCAATTGTCTCATTTATCACATTTATAAGGTCAAAGTCCAAAATCAGTTCAATTAAGTCCCACAGTCAATCGTTTCACTGTTAAAAGCGATGCAACCTAGTAATATCAGAAAAATATCGCTAAATACATGTTGGTACGAATATGTGACGCAACCGTTGTAACTCAAACGGACTGATACCGTTAGAAAGTCAATGAAATGTAGTTTTTGAAACTGTCTCTATTTCTTCAGCGCGCGCTAACGGCTAGGATTGGTCCCACAGTAAAAAATGACTTATTTATCTAAATTTTTAAATAAAGCGCTACCACAGCGCCCAGTGTAATCGCTGAGTTCCAGCAATCATGTCAAATTAAGAAGAATGTTATTTCTTGGAGTCCAATTGTCTCATTTATCACATTTATAAGGTCAAAGTCCAAAATCAGTTCAATTAAGTCCCACAGTCAATCGTTTCACTGTTAAAAGCGATGCAACCTAGTAATATCAGAAAAATATCGCTAAATACATGTTGGTACGAATATGTGACGCAACCGTTGTAACTCAAACGGACTGATACCGTTAGAAAGTCAATGAAATGTAGTTTTTGAAACTGTCTCTATTTCTTCAGCGCGCGCTAACGGCTAGGATTGGTCCCACAGTAAAAAATGACTTATTTATCTAAATTTTTAAATAAAGCGCTACCACAGCGCCCAGTGTAATCGCTGAGTTCCAGCAATCATGTCAAATTAAGAAGAATGTTATTTCTTGGAGTCCAATTGTCTCATTTATCACATTTATAAGGTCAAAGTCCAAAATCAGTTCAATTAAGTCCCACAGTCAATCGTTTCACTGTTAAAAGCGATGCAACCTAGTAATATCAGAAAAATATCGCTAAATACATGTTGGTACGAATATGTGACGCAACCGTTGTAACTCAAACGGACTGATACCGTTAGAAAGTCAATGAAATGTAGTTTTTGAAACTGTCTCTATTTCTTCAGCGCGCGCTAACGGCTAGGATTGGTCCCACAGTAAAAAATGACTTATTTATCTAAATTTTTAAATAAAGCGCTACCACAGCGCCCAGTGTAATCGCTGAGTTCCAGCAATCATGTCAAATTAAGAAGAATGTTATTTCTTGGAGTCCAATTGTCTCATTTATCACATTTATAAGGTCAAAGTCCAAAATCAGTTCAATTAAGTCCCACAGTCAATCGTTTCACTGTTAAAAGCGATGCAACCTAGTAATATCAGAAAAATATCGCTAAATACATGTTGGTACGAATATGTGACGCAACCGTTGTAACTCAAACGGACTGATACCGTTAGAAAGTCAATGAAATGTAGTTTTTGAAACTGTCTCTATTTCTTCAGCGCGCGCTAACGGCTAGGATTGGTCCCACAGTAAAAAATGACTTATTTATCTAAATTTTTAAATAAAGCGCTACCACAGCGCCCAGTGTAATCGCTGAGTTCCAGCAATCATGTCAAATTAAGAAGAATGTTATTTCTTGGAGTCCAATTGTCTCATTTATCACATTTATAAGGTCAAAGTCCAAAATCAGTTCAATTAAGTCCCACAGTCAATCGTTTCACTGTTAAAAGCGATGCAACCTAGTAATATCAGAAAAATATCGCTAAATACATGTTGGTACGAATATGTGACGCAACCGTTGTAACTCAAACGGACTGATACCGTTAGAAAGTCAATGAAATGTAGTTTTTGAAACTGTCTCTATTTCTTCAGCGCGCGCTAACGGCTAGGATTGGTCCCACAGTAAAAAATGACTTATTTATCTAAATTTTTAAATAAAGCGCTACCACAGCGCCCAGTGTAATCGCTGAGTTCCAGCAATCATGTCAAATTAAGAAGAATGTTATTTCTTGGAGTCCAATTGTCTCATTTATCACATTTATAAGGTCAAAGTCCAAAATCAGTTCAATTAAGTCCCACAGTCAATCGTTTCACTGTTAAAAGCGATGCAACCTAGTAATATCAGAAAAATATCGCTAAATACATGTTGGTACGAATATGTGACGCAACCGTTGTAACTCAAACGGACTGATACCGTTAGAAAGTCAATGAAATGTAGTTTTTGAAACTGTCTCTATTTCTTCAGCGCGCGCTAACGGCTAGGATTGGTCCCACAGTAAAAAATGACTTATTTATCTAAATTTTTAAATAAAGCGCTACCACAGCGCCCAGTGTAATCGCTGAGTTCCAGCAATCATGTCAAATTAAGAAGAATGTTATTTCTTGGAGTCCAATTGTCTCATTTATCACATTTATAAGGTCAAAGTCCAAAATCAGTTCAATTAAGTCCCACAGTCAATCGTTTCACTGTTAAAAGCGATGCAACCTAGTAATATCAGAAAAATATCGCTAAATACATGTTGGTACGAATATGTGACGCAACCGTTGTAACTCAAACGGACTGATACCGTTAGAAAGTCAATGAAATGTAGTTTTTGAAACTGTCTCTATTTCTTCAGCGCGCGCTAACGGCTAGGATTGGTCCCACAGTAAAAAATGACTTATTTATCTAAATTTTTAAATAAAGCGCTACCACAGCGCCCAGTGTAATCGCTGAGTTCCAGCAATCATGTCAAATTAAGAAGAATGTTATTTCTTGGAGTCCAATTGTCTCATTTATCACATTTATAAGGTCAAAGTCCAAAATCAGTTCAATTAAGTCCCACAGTCAATCGTTTCACTGTTAAAAGCGATGCAACCTAGTAATATCAGAAAAATATCGCTAAATACATGTTGGTACGAATATGTGACGCAACCGTTGTAACTCAAACGGATGATACCGTTAGAAAGTCAATGAAATGTAGTTTTTGAAACTGTCTCTATTTCTTCAGCGCGCGCTAACGGCTAGGATTGGTCCCACAGTAAAAATGACTTATTTATCTAAATTTTTAAATAAAGCGCTACCACAGCGCCCAGTGTAATCGCTGAGTTCCAGCAATCATGTCAAATTAAGAAGAATGTTATTTCTTGGAGTCCAATTGTCTCATTTATCACATTTATAAGGTCAAAGTCCAAAATCAGTTCAATTAAGTCCCACAGTCAATCGTTTCACTGTTAAAAGCGATGCAACCTAGTAATATCAGAAAAATATCGCTAAATACATGTTGGTACGAATATGTGACGCAACCGTTGTAACTCAAACGGACTGATACCGTTAGAAAGTCAATGAAATGTAGTTTTTGAAACTGTCTCTATTTCTTCAGCGCGCGCTAACGGCTAGGATTGGTCCCACAGTAAAAAATGACTTATTTATCTAAATTTTTAAATAAAGCGCTACCACAGCGCCCAGTGTAATCGCTGAGTTCCAGCAATCATGTCAAATTAAGAAGAATGTTATTTCTTGGAGTCCAATTGTCTCATTTATCACATTTATAAGGTCAAAGTCCAAAATCAGTTCAATTAAGTCCCACAGTCAATCGTTTCACTGTTAAAAGCGATGCAACCTAGTAATATCAGAAAAATATCGCTAAATACATGTTGGTACGAATATGTGACGCAACCGTTGTAACTCAAACGGACTGATACCGTTAGAAAGTCAATGAAATGTAGTTTTTGAAACTGTCTCTATTTCTTCAGCGCGCGCTAACGGCTAGGATTGGTCCCACAGTAAAAAATGACTTATTTATCTAAATTTTTAAATAAAGCGCTACCACAGCGCCCAGTGTAATCGCTGAGTTCCAGCAATCATGTCAAATTAAGAAGAATGTTATTTCTTGGAGTCCAATTGTCTCATTTATCACATTTATAAGGTCAAAGTCCAAAATCAGTTCAATTAAGTCCCACAGTCAATCGTTTCACTGTTAAAAGCGATGCAACCTAGTAATATCAGAAAAATATCGCTAAATACATGTTGGTACGAATATGTGACGCAACCGTTGTAACTCAAACGGACTGATACCGTTAGAAAGTCAATGAAATGTAGTTTTTGAAACTGTCTCTATTTCTTCAGCGCGCGCTAACGGCTAGGATTGGTCCCACAGTAAAAAATGACTTATTTATCTAAATTTTTAAATAAAGCGCTACCACAGCGCCCAGTGTAATGCTGAGTTCCAGCAATCATGTCAAATTAAGAAGAATGTTATTTCTTGGAGTCCAATTGTCTCATTTATCACATTTATAAGGTCAAAGTCCAAAATCAGTTCAATTAAGTCCCACAGTCAATCGTTTCACTGTTAAAAGCGATGCAACCTAGTAATATCAGAAAAATATCGCTAAATACATGTTGGTACGAATATGTGACGCAACCGTTGTAACTCAAACGGACTGATACCGTTAGAAAGTCAATGAAATGTAGTTTTTGAAACTGTCTCTATTTCTTCAGCGCGCGCTAACGGCTAGGATTGGTCCCACAGTAAAAAATGACTTATTTATCTAAATTTTTAAATAAAGCGCTACCACAGCGCCCAGTGTAATCGCTGAGTTCCAGCAATCATGTCAAATTAAGAAGAATGTTATTTCTTGGAGTCCAATTGTCTCATTTATCACATTTATAAGGTCAAAGTCCAAAATCAGTTCAATTAAGTCCCACAGTCAATCGTTTCACTGTTAAAAGCGATGCAACCTAGTAATATCAGAAAAATATCGCTAAATACATGTTGGTACGAATATGTGACGCAACCGTTGTAACTCAAACGGACTGATACCGTTAGAAAGTCAATGAAATGTAGTTTTTGAAACTGTCTCTATTTCTTCAGCGCGCGCTAACGGCTAGGATTGGTCCCACAGTAAAAAATGACTTATTTATCTAAATTTTTAAATAAAGCGCTACCACAGCGCCCAGTGTAATCGCTGAGTTCCAGCAATCATGTCAAATTAAGAAGAATGTTATTTCTTGGAGTCCAATTGTCTCATTTATCACATTTATAAGGTCAAAGTCCAAAATCAGTTCAATTAAGTCCCACAGTCAATCGTTTCACTGTTAAAAGCGATGCAACCTAGTAATATCAGAAAAATATCGCTAAATACATGTTGGTACGAATATGTGACGCAACCGTTGTAACTCAAACGGACTGATACCGTTAGAAAGTCAATGAAATGTAGTTTTTGAAACTGTCTCTATTTCTTCAGCGCGCGCTAACGGCTAGGATTGGTCCCACAGTAAAAAATGACTTATTTATCTAAATTTTTAAATAAAGCGCTACCACAGCGCCCAGTGTAATGCTGAGTTCCAGCAATCATGTCAAATTAAGAAGAATGTTATTTCTTGGAGTCCAATTGTCTCATTTATCACATTTATAAGGTCAAAGTCCAAAATCAGTTCAATTAAGTCCCACAGTCAATCGTTTCACTGTTAAAAGCGATGCAACCTAGTAATATCAGAAAAATATCGCTAAATACATGTTGGTACGAATATGTGACGCAACCGTTGTAACTCAAACGGACTGATACCGTTAGAAAGTCAATGAAATGTAGTTTTTGAAACTGTCTCTATTTCTTCAGCGCGCGCTAACGGCTAGGATTGGTCCCACAGTAAAAAATGACTTATTTATCTAAATTTTTAAATAAAGCGCTACCACAGCGCCCAGTGTAATCGCTGAGTTCCAGCAATCATGTCAAATTAAGAAGAATGTTATTTCTTGGAGTCCAATTGTCTCATTTATCACATTTATAAGGTCAAAGTCCAAAATCAGTTCAATTAAGTCCCACAGTCAATCGTTTCACTGTTAAAAGCGATGCAACCTAGTAATATCAGAAAAATATCGCTAAATACATGTTGGTACGAATATGTGACGCAACCGTTGTAACTCAAACGGACTGATACCGTTAGAAAGTCAATGAAATGTAGTTTTTGAAACTGTCTCTATTTCTTCAGCGCGCGCTAACGGCTAGGATTGGTCCCACAGTAAAAAATGACTTATTTATCTAAATTTTTAAATAAAGCGCTACCACAGCGCCCAGTGTAATCGCTGAGTTCCAGCAATCATGTCAAATTAAGAAGAATGTTATTTCTTGGAGTCCAATTGTCTCATTTATCACATTTATAAGGTCAAAGTCCAAAATCAGTTCAATTAAGTCCCACAGTCAATCGTTTCACTGTTAAAAGCGATGCAACCTAGTAATATCAGAAAAATATCGCTAAATACATGTTGGTACGAATATGTGACGCAACCGTTGTAACTCAAACGGACTGATACCGTTAGAAAGTCAATGAAATGTAGTTTTTGAAACTGTCTCTATTTCTTCAGCGCGCGCTAACGGCTAGGATTGGTCCCACAGTAAAAAATGACTTATTTATCTAAATTTTTAAATAAAGCGCTACCACAGCGCCCAGTGTAATCGCTGAGTTCCAGCAATCATGTCAAATTAAGAAGAATGTTATTTCTTGGAGTCCAATTGTCTCATTTATCACATTTATAAGGTCAAAGTCCAAAATCAGTTCAATTAAGTCCCACAGTCAATCGTTTCACTGTTAAAAGCGATGCAACCTAGTAATATCAGAAAAATATCGCTAAATACATGTTGGTACGAATATGTGACGCAACCGTTGTAACTCAAACGGACTGATACCGTTAGAAAGTCAATGAAATGTAGTTTTTGAAACTGTCTCTATTTCTTCAGCGCGCGCTAACGGCTAGGATTGGTCCCACAGTAAAAAATGACTTATTTATCTAAATTTTTAAATAAAGCGCTACCACAGCGCCCAGTGTAATCGCTGAGTTCCAGCAATCATGTCAAATTAAGAAGAATGTTATTTCTTGGAGTCCAATTGTCTCATTTATCACATTTATAAGGTCAAAGTCCAAAATCAGTTCAATTAAGTCCCACAGTCAATCGTTTCACTGTTAAAAGCGATGCAACCTAGTAATATCAGAAAAATATCGCTAAATACATGTTGGTACGAATATGTGACGCAACCGTTGTAACTCAAACGGACTGATACCGTTAGAAAGTCAATGAAATGTAGTTTTTGAAACTGTCTCTATTTCTTCAGCGCGCGCTAACGGCTAGGATTGGTCCCACAGTAAAAAATGACTTATTTATCTAAATTTTTAAATAAAGCGCTACCACAGCGCCCAGTGTAATCGCTGAGTTCCAGCAATCATGTCAAATTAAGAAGAATGTTATTTCTTGGAGTCCAATTGTCTCATTTATCACATTTATAAGGTCAAAGTCCAAAATCAGTTCAATTAAGTCCCACAGTCAATCGTTTCACTGTTAAAAGCGATGCAACCTAGTAATATCAGAAAAATATCGCTAAATACATGTTGGTACGAATATGTGACGCAACCGTTGTAACTCAAACGGACTGATACCGTTAGAAAGTCAATGAAATGTAGTTTTTGAAACTGTCTCTATTTCTTCAGCGCGCGCTAACGGCTAGGATTGGTCCCACAGTAAAAAATGACTTATTTATCTAAATTTTTAAATAAAGCGCTACCACAGCGCCCAGTGTAATCGCTGAGTTCCAGCAATCATGTCAAATTAAGAAGAATGTTATTTCTTGGAGTCCAATTGTCTCATTTATCACATTTATAAGGTCAAAGTCCAAAATCAGTTCAATTAAGTCCCACAGTCAATCGTTTCACTGTTAAAAGCGATGCAACCTAGTAATATCAGAAAAATATCGCTAAATACATGTTGGTACGAATATGTGACGCAACCGTTGTAACTCAAACGGACTGATACCGTTAGAAAGTCAATGAAATGTAGTTTTTGAAACTGTCTCTATTTCTTCAGCGCGCGCTAACGGCTAGGATTGGTCCCACAGTAAAAAATGACTTATTTATCTAAATTTTTAAATAAAGCGCTACCACAGCGCCCAGTGTAATCGCTGAGTTCCAGCAATCATGTCAAATTAAGAAGAATGTTATTTCTTGGAGTCCAATTGTCTCATTTATCACATTTATAAGGTCAAAGTCCAAAATCAGTTCAATTAAGTCCCACAGTCAATCGTTTCACTGTTAAAAGCGATGCAACCTAGTAATATCAGAAAAATATCGCTAAATACATGTTGGTACGAATATGTGACGCAACCGTTGTAACTCAAACGGACTGATACCGTTAGAAAGTCAATGAAATGTAGTTTTTGAAACTGTCTCTATTTCTTCAGCGCGCGCTAACGGCTAGGATTGGTCCCACAGTAAAAAATGACTTATTTATCTAAATTTTTAAATAAAGCGCTACCACAGCGCCCAGTGTAATCGCTGAGTTCCAGCAATCATGTCAAATTAAGAAGAATGTTATTTCTTGGAGTCCAATTGTCTCATTTATCACATTTATAAGGTCAAAGTCCAAAATCAGTTCAATTAAGTCCCACAGTCAATCGTTTCACTGTTAAAAGCGATGCAACCTAGTAATATCAGAAAAATATCGCTAAATACATGTTGGTACGAATATGTGACGCAACCGTTGTAACTCAAACGGACTGATACCGTTAGAAAGTCAATGAAATGTAGTTTTTGAAACTGTCTCTATTTCTTCAGCGCGCGCTAACGGCTAGGATTGGTCCCACAGTAAAAAATGACTTATTTATCTAAATTTTTAAATAAAGCGCTACCACAGCGCCCAGTGTAATCGCTGAGTTCCAGCAATCATGTCAAATTAAGAAGAATGTTATTTCTTGGAGTCCAATTGTCTCATTTATCACATTTATAAGGTCAAAGTCCAAAATCAGTTCAATTAAGTCCCACAGTCAATCGTTTCACTGTTAAAAGCGATGCAACCTAGTAATATCAGAAAAATATCGCTAAATACATGTTGGTACGAATATGTGACGCAACCGTTGTAACTCAAACGGACTGATACCGTTAGAAAGTCAATGAAATGTAGTTTTTGAAACTGTCTCTATTTCTTCAGCGCGCGCTAACGGCTAGGATTGGTCCCACAGTAAAAAATGACTTATTTATCTAAATTTTTAAATAAAGCGCTACCACAGCGCCCAGTGTAATCGCTGAGTTCCAGCAATCATGTCAAATTAAGAAGAATGTTATTTCTTGGAGTCCAATTGTCTCATTTATCACATTTATAAGGTCAAAGTCCAAAATCAGTTCAATTAAGTCCCACAGTCAATCGTTTCACTGTTAAAAGCGATGCAACCTAGTAATATCAGAAAAATATCGCTAAATACATGTTGGTACGAATATGTGACGCAACCGTTGTAACTCAAACGGACTGATACCGTTAGAAAGTCAATGAAATGTAGTTTTTGAAACTGTCTCTATTTCTTCAGCGCGCGCTAACGGCTAGGATTGGTCCCACAGTAAAAAATGACTTATTTATCTAAATTTTTAAATAAAGCGCTACCACAGCGCCCAGTGTAATTGCTGAGTTCCAGCAATCATGTCAAATTAAGAAGAATGTTATTTCTTGGAGTCCAATTGTCTCATTTATCACATTTATAAGGTCAAAGTCCAAAATCAGTTCAATTAAGTCCCACAGTCAATCGTTTCACTGTTAAAAGCGATGCAACCTAGTAATATCAGAAAAATATCGCTAAATACATGTTGGTACGAATATGTGACGCAACCGTTGTAACTCAAACGGACTGATACCGTTAGAAAGTCAATGAAATGTAGTTTTTGAAACTGTCTCTATTTCTTCAGCGCGCGCTAACGGCTAGGATTGGTCCCACAGTAAAAAATGACTTATTTATCTAAATTTTTAAATAAAGCGCTACCACAGCGCCCAGTGTAATCGCTGAGTTCCAGCAATCATGTCAAATTAAGAAGAATGTTATTTCTTGGAGTCCAATTGTCTCATTTATCACATTTATAAGGTCAAAGTCCAAAATCAGTTCAATTAAGTCCCACAGTCAATCGTTTCACTGTTAAAAGCGATGCAACCTAGTAATATCAGAAAAATATCGCTAAATACATGTTGGTACGAATATGTGACGCAACCGTTGTAACTCAAACGGACTGATACCGTTAGAAAGTCAATGAAATGTAGTTTTTGAAACTGTCTCTATTTCTTCAGCGCGCGCTAACGGCTAGGATTGGTCCCACAGTAAAAAATGACTTATTTATCTAAATTTTTAAATAAAGCGCTACCACAGCGCCCAGTGTAATCGCTGAGTTCCAGCAATCATGTCAAATTAAGAAGAATGTTATTTCTTGGAGTCCAATTGTCTCATTTATCACATTTATAAGGTCAAAGTCCAAAATCAGTTCAATTAAGTCCCACAGTCAATCGTTTCACTGTTAAAAGCGATGCAACCTAGTAATATCAGAAAAATATCGCTAAATACATGTTGGTACGAATATGTGACGCAACCGTTGTAACTCAAACGGACTGATACCGTTAGAAAGTCAATGAAATGTAGTTTTTGAAACTGTCTCTATTTCTTCAGCGCGCGCTAACGGCTAGGATTGGTCCCACAGTAAAAAATGACTTATTTATCTAAATTTTTAAATAAAGCGCTACCACAGCGCCCAGTGTAATGCTGAGTTCCAGCAATCATGTCAAATTAAGAAGAATGTTATTTCTTGGAGTCCAATTGTCTCATTTATCACATTTATAAGGTCAAAGTCCAAAATCAGTTCAATTAAGTCCCACAGTCAATCGTTTCACTGTTAAAAGCGATGCAACCTAGTAATATCAGAAAAATATCGCGAAATACATGTTGGTACGAATATGTGACGCAACCGTTGTAACTCAAACGGACTGATACCGTTAGAAAGTCAATGAAATGTAGTTTTTGAAACTGTCTCTATTTCTTCAGCGCGCGCTAACGGCTAGGATTGGTCCCACAGTAAAAAATGACTTATTTATCTAAATTTTTAAATAAAGCGCTACCACAGCGCCCAGTGTAATCGCTGAGTTCCAAGCATCATGTCAAATTAAGAAGAATGTTATTTCTTGGAGTCCAATTGTCTCATTTATCACATTTATAAGGTCAAAGTCCAAAATCAGTTCAATTAAGTCCCACAGTCAATCGTTTCACTGTTAAAAGCGATGCAACCTAGTAATATCAGAAAAATATCGCTAAATACATGTTGGTACGAATATGTGACGCAACCGTTTTAACTCAAACGGACTGATACCGTTAGAAAGTCAATGAAATGTAGTTTTTGAAACTGTCTCTATTTCTTCAGCGCGCGCTAACGGCTAGGATTGGTCCCACAGTAAAAAATGACTTATTTATCTAAATTTTTAAATAAAGCGCTACCACAGCGCCCAGTGTAATGCTGAGTTCCAGCAATCATGTCAAATTAAGAAGAATGTTATTTCTTGGAGTCCAATTGTCTCATTTATCACATTTATAAGGTCAAAGTCCAAAATCAGTTCAATTAAGTCCCACAGTCAATCGTTTCACTGTTAAAAGCGATGCAACCTAGTAATATCAGAAAAATATCGCTAAATACATGTTGGTACGAATATGTGACGCAACCGTTGTAACTCAAACGGACTGATACCGTTAGAAAGTCAATGAAATGTAGTTTTTGAAACTGTCTCTATTTCTTCAGCGCGCGCTAACGGCTAGGATTGGTCCCACAGTAAAAATGACTTATTTATCTAAATTTTTAAATAAAGCGCTACCACAGCGCCCAGTGTAATTGCTGAGTTCCAGCAATCATGTCAAATTAAGAAGAATGTTATTTCTTGGAGTCCAATTGTCTCATTTATCACATTTATAAGGTCAAAGTCCAAAATCAGTTCAATTAAGTCCCACAGTCAATCGTTTCACTGTTAAAAGCGATGCAACCTAGTAATATCAGAAAAATATCGCTAAATACATGTTGGTACGAATATGTGACGCAACCGTTGTAACTCAAACGGACTGATACCGTTAGAAAGTCAATGAAATGTAGTTTTTGAAACTGTCTCTATTTCTTCAGCGCGCGCTAACGGCTAGGATTGGTCCCACAGTAAAAAATGACTTATTTATCTAAATTTTTAAATAAAGCGCTACCACAGCGCCCAGTGTAATTGCTGAGTTCCAGCAATCATGTCAAATTAAGAAGAATGTTATTTCTTGGAGTCCAATTGTCTCATTTATCACATTTATAAGGTCAAAGTCCAAAATCAGTTCAATTAAGTCCCACAGTCAATCGTTTCACTGTTAAAAGCGATGCAACCTAGTAATATCAGAAAAATATCGCTAAATACATGTTGGTACGAATATGTGACGCAACCGTTGTAACTCAAACGGACTGATACCGTTAGAAAGTCAATGAAATGTAGTTTTTGAAACTGTCTCTATTTCTTCAGCGCGCGCTAACGGCTAGGATTGGTCCCACAGTAAAAAATGACTTATTTATCTAAATTTTTAAATAAAGCGCTACCACAGCGCCCAGTGTAATTGCTGAGTTCCAGCAATCATGTCAAATTAAGAAGAATGTTATTTCTTGGAGTCCAATTGTCTCATTTATCACATTTATAAGGTCAAAGTCCAAAATCAGTTCAATTAAGTCCCACAGTCAATCGTTTCACTGTTAAAAGCGATGCAACCTAGTAATATCAGAAAAATATCGCTAAATACATGTTGGTACGAATATGTGACGCAACCGTTGTAACTCAAACGGACTGATACCGTTAGAAAGTCAATGAAATGTAGTTTTTGAAACTGTCTCTATTTCTTCAGCGCGCGCTAACGGCTAGGATTGGTCCCACAGTAAAAAATGACTTATTTATCTAAATTTTTAAATAAAGCGCTACCACAGCGCCCAGTGTAATGCTGAGTTCCAGCAATCATGTCAAATTAAGAAGAATGTTATTTCTTGGAGTCCAATTGTCTCATTTATCACATTTATAAGGTCAAAGTCCAAAATCAGTTCAATTAAGTCCCACAGTCAATCGTTTCACTGTTAAAAGCGATGCAACCTAGTAATATCAGAAAAATATCGCTAAATACATGTTGGTACGAATATGTGACGCAACCGTTGTAACTCAAACGGACTGATACCGTTAGAAAGTCAATGAAATGTAGTTTTTGAAACTGTCTCTATTTCTTCAGCGCGCGCTAACGGCTAGGATTGGTCCCACAGTAAAAAATGACTTATTTATCTAAATTTTTAAATAAAGCGCTACCACAGCGCCCAGTGTAATCGCTGAGTTCCAGCAATCATGTCAAATTAAGAAGAATGTTATTTCTTGGAGTCCAATTGTCTCATTTATCACATTTATAAGGTCAAAGTCCAAAATCAGTTCAATTAAGTCCCACAGTCAATCGTTTCACTGTTAAAAGCGATGCAACCTAGTAATATCAGAAAAATATCGCTAAATACATGTTGGTACGAATATGTGACGCAACCGTTGTAACTCAAACGGACTGATACCGTTAGAAAGTCAATGAAATGTAGTTTTTGAAACTGTCTCTATTTCTTCAGCGCGCGCTAACGGCTAGGATTGGTCCCACAGTAAAAAATGACTTATTTATCTAAATTTTTAAATAAAGCGCTACCACAGCGCCCAGTGTAATTGCTGAGTTCCAGCAATCATGTCAAATTAAGAAGAATGTTATTTCTTGGAGTCCAATTGTCTCATTTATCACATTTATAAGGTCAAAGTCCAAAATCAGTTCAATTAAGTCCCACAGTCAATCGTTTCACTGTTAAAAGCGATGCAACCTAGTAATATCAGAAAATATCGCTAAATACATGTTGGTACGAATATGTGACGCAACCGTTGTAACTCAAACGGACTGATACCGTTAGAAAGTCAATGAAATGTAGTTTTTGAAACTGTCTCTATTTCTTCAGCGCGCGCTAACGGCTAGGATTGGTCCCACAGTAAAAAATGACTTATTTATCTAAATTTTTAAATAAAGCGCTACCACAGCGCCCAGTGTAATTGCTGAGTTCCAGCAATCATGTCAAATTAAGAAGAATGTTATTTCTTGGAGTCCAATTGTCTCATTTATCACATTTATAAGGTCAAAGTCCAAAATCAGTTCAATTAAGTCCCACAGTCAATCGTTTCACTGTTAAAAGCGATGCAACCTAGTAATATCAGAAAAATATCGCTAAATACATGTTGGTACGAATATGTGACGCAACCGTTGTAACTCAAACGGACTGATACCGTTAGAAAGTCAATGAAATGTAGTTTTTGAAACTGTCTCTATTTCTTCAGCGCGCGCTAACGGCTAGGATTGGTCCCACAGTAAAAAATGACTTATTTATCTAAATTTTTAAATAAAGCGCTACCACAGCGCCCAGTGTAATGCTGAGTTCCAGCAATCATGTCAAATTAAGAAGAATGTTATTTCTTGGAGTCCAATTGTCTCATTTATCACATTTATAAGGTCAAAGTCCAAAATCAGTTCAATTAAGTCCCACAGTCAATCGTTTCACTGTTAAAAGCGATGCAACCTAGTAATATCAGAAAAATATCGCTAAATACATGTTGGTACGAATATGTGACGCAACCGTTGTAACTCAAACGGACTGATACCGTTAGAAAGTCAATGAAATGTAGTTTTTGAAACTGTCTCTATTTCTTCAGCGCGCGCTAACGGCTAGGATTGGTCCCACAGTAAAAATGACTTATTTATCTAAATTTTTAAATAAAGCGCTACCACAGCGCCCAGTGTAATGCTGAGTTCCAGCAATCATGTCAAATTAAGAAGAATGTTATTTCTTGGAGTCCAATTGTCTCATTTATCACATTTATAAGGTCAAAGTCCAAAATCAGTTCAATTAAGTCCCACAGTCAATCGTTTCACTGTTAAAAGCGATGCAACCTAGTAATATCAGAAAAATATCGCTAAATACATGTTGGTACGAATATGTGACGCAACCGTTGTAACTCAAACGGACTGATACCGTTAGAAAGTCAATGAAATGTAGTTTTTGAAACTGTCTCTATTTCTTCAGCGCGCGCTAACGGCTAGGATTGGTCCCACAGTAAAAAATGACTTATTTATCTAAATTTTTAAATAAAGCGCTACCACAGCGCCCAGTGTAATCGCTGAGTTCCAGCAATCATGTCAAATTAAGAAGAATGTTATTTCTTGGAGTCCAATTGTCATTTATCACATTTATAAGGTCAAAGTCCAAAATCAGTTCAATTAAGTCCCACAGTCAATCGTTTCACTGTTAAAAGCGATGCAACCTAGTAATATCAGAAAAATATCGCTAAATACATGTTGGTACGAATATGTGACGCAACCGTTGTAACTCAAACGGATTGATACCGTTAGAAAGTCAATGAAATGTAGTTTTTGAAACTGTCTCTATTTCTTCAGCGCGCGCTAACGGCTAGGATTGGTCCCACAGTAAAAAATGACTTATTTATCTAAATTTTTAAATAAAGCGCTACCACAGCGCCCAGTGTAATCGCTGAGTTCCAGCAATCATGTCAAATTAAGAAGAATGTTATTTCTTGGAGTCCAATTGTCTCATTTATCACATTTATAAGGTCAAAGTCCAAAATCAGTTCAATTAAGTCCCACAGTCAATCGTTTCACTGTTAAAAGCGATGCAACCTAGTAATATCAGAAAAATATCGCTAAATACATGTTGGTACGAATATGTGACGCAACCGTTGTAACTCAAACGGACTGATACCGTTAGAAAGTCAATGAAATGTAGTTTTTGAAACTGTCTCTATTTCTTCAGCGCGCGCTAACGGCTAGGATTGGTCCCACAGTAAAAAATGACTTATTTATCTAAATTTTTAAATAAAGCGCTACCACAGCGCCCAGTGTAATTGCTGAGTTCCAGCAATCATGTCAAATTAAGAAGAATGTTATTTCTTGGAGTCCAATTGTCTCATTTATCACATTTATAAGGTCAAAGTCCAAAATCAGTTCAATTAAGTCCCACAGTCAATCGTTTCACTGTTAAAAGCGATGCAACCTAGTAATATCAGAAAAATATCGCTAAATACATGTTGGTACGAATATGTGACGCAACCGTTGTAACTCAAACGGACTGATACCGTTAGAAAGTCAATGAAATGTAGTTTTTGAAACTGTCTCTATTTCTTCAGCGCGCGCTAACGGCTAGGATTGGTCCCACAGTAAAAAATGACTTATTTATCTAAATTTTAAATAAAGCGCTACCACAGCGCCCAGTGTAATCGCTGAGTTCCAGCAATCATGTCAAATTAAGAAGAATGTTATTTCTTGGAGTCCAATTGTCTCATTTATCACATTTATAAGGTCAAAGTCCAAAATCAGTTCAATTAAGTCCCACAGTCAATCGTTTCACTGTTAAAAGCGATGCAACCTAGTAATATCAGAAAAATATCGCTAAATACATGTTGGTACGAATATGTGACGCAACCGTTGTAACTCAAACGGATTGATACCGTTAGAAAGTCAATGAAATGTAGTTTTTGAAACTGTCTCTATTTCTTCAGCGCGCGCTAACGGCTAGGATTGGTCCCACAGTAAAAAATGACTTATTTATCTAAATTTTTAAATAAAGCGCTACCACAGCGCCCAGTGTAATGCTGAGTTCCAGCAATCATGTCAAATTAAGAAGAATGTTATTTCTTGGAGTCCAATTGTCTCATTTATCACATTTATAAGGTCAAAGTCCAAAATCAGTTCAATTAAGTCCCACAGTCAATCGTTTCACTGTTAAAAGCGATGCAACCTAGTAATATCAGAAAAATATCGCTAAATACATGTTGGTACGAATATGTGACGCAACCGTTGTAACTCAAACGGACTGATACCGTTAGAAAGTCAATGAAATGTAGTTTTTGAAACTGTCTCTATTTCTTCAGCGCGCGCTAACGGCTAGGATTGGTCCCACAGTAAAAAATGACTTATTTATCTAAATTTTTAAATAAAGCGCTACCACAGCCCCAGTGTAATGCTGAGTTCCAGCAATCATGTCAAATTAAGAAGAATGTTATTTCTTGGAGTCCAATTGTCTCATTTATCACATTTATAAGGTCAAAGTCCAAAATCAGTTCAATTAAGTCCCACAGTCAATCGTTTCACTGTTAAAAGCGATGCAACCTAGTAATATCAGAAAAATATCGCTAAATACATGTTGGTACGAATATGTGACGCAACCGTTGTAACTCAAACGGATTGATACCGTTAGAAAGTCAATGAAATGTAGTTTTTGAAACTGTCTCTATTTCTTCAGCGCGCGCTAACGGCTAGGATTGGTCCCACAGTAAAAAATGACTTATTTATCTAAATTTTTAAATAAAGCGCTACCACAGCGCCCAGTGTAATCGCTGAGTTCCAGCAATCATGTCAAATTAAGAAGAATGTTATTTCTTGGAGTCCAATTGTCTCATTTATCACATTTATAAGGTCAAAGTCCAAAATCAGTTCAATTAAGTCCCACAGTCAATCGTTTCACTGTTAAAAGCGATGCAACCTAGTAATATCAGAAAAATATCGCTAAATACATGTTGGTACGAATATGTGACGCAACCGTTGTAACTCAAACGGACTGATACCGTTAGAAAGTCAATGAAATGTAGTTTTTGAAACTGTCTCTATTTCTTCAGCGCGCGCTAACGGCTAGGATTGGTCCCACAGTAAAAATGACTTATTTATCTAAATTTTTAAATAAAGCGCTACCACAGCGCCCAGTGTAATTGCTGAGTTCCAGCAATCATGTCAAATAAGAAGAATGTTATTTCTTGGAGTCCAATTGTCTCATTTATCACATTTAAGGTCAAAGTCCAAAATCAGTTCAATTAAGTCCCACAGTCAATCGTTTCACTGTTAAAAGCGATGCAACCTAGTAATATCAGAAAAATATCGCTAAATACATTTGGTACGAATATGTGACGCAACCGTTGTAACTCAAACGGACTGATACCGTTAGAAAGTCAATGAAATGTAGTTTTGAAACTGTCTCTATTTCTTCAGCGCGCGTAACGGCTAGGATTGGTCCCACAGTAAAAAATGACTTATTTATCTAAATTTTTAAATAAAGCGCTACCACAGCGCCCAGTGTAATCGCTGAGTTCCAGCAATCATGTCAAATTAAGAAGAATGTTATTTCTTGGAGTCCAATTGTCTCATTTATCACATTATAAGGTCAAAGTCCAAAATCAGTTCAATTAAGTCCCACAGTCAATCAATTTCGATGCAACTAGTAATATCAGAAAAATATCGCTAAATACATGTTGGTACGAATATGTGACGCAACCGTTTAACTCAAACGGATTGATACCGTTAGAAAGTCAATGAAATGTAGTTTTTGAAACTGTCTCTATTTCTTCAGCGCGCGCTAACGGCTAGGATTGGTCCCACAGTAAAAATGACTTATTTATCTAAATTTAAATAAAGCGCTACCACAGCGCCCAGTGTAATTGCTGAGTTCCAGCAATCATGTCAAATTAAGAAGAATGTTATTTCTTGGAGTCAATTGTCTCATTTATCACATTTATAAGGTCAAAGTCCAAAATCAGTTCAATTAAGTCCCACAGTCAATCGTTTCACTGTTAAAAGCGATGCAACCTAGTAATATCAGAAAAATATCGCTAAATACATGTTGGTACGAATATGTGACGCAACCGTTGTAACTCAAACGGACTGATACCGTTAGAAAGTCAATGAAATGTAGTTTTTGAAACTGTCTCTATTTCTTCAGCGCGCTAACGGCTAGGATTGGTCCACAGTAAAAAATGACTTATTTATCTAAATTTTTAAATAAAGCGCTACCACAGCGCCCAGTGTAATCCTGAGTTCCAGCAATCATGTCAAATTAAGAAGAATGTTATTTCTTGGAGTCCAATTGTCTCATTTATCACATTTATAAGGTCAAAGTCCAAAATCAGTTCAATTAAGTCCCACAGTCAATCGTTTCACTGTTAAAAGCGATGCAACCTAGTAATATCAGAAAAATATCGCTAAATACATGTTGGTACGAATATGTGACGCAACCGTTGTAACTCAAACGGATTGATACCGTTAGAAAGTCAATGAAATGTAGTTTTTGAAACTGTCTCTATTCTTCAGCGGCGCTAACGGCTAGGATTGGTCCCACAGTAAAATGACTTATTTATCTAAATTTAAATAAAGCGCTACCACAGCGCCCAGTGTAATCGCTGAGTTCCAGCAATCATGTCAAATAAGAAGAATGTTATTTCTTGGAGTAATTGTCTCATTTTTCACATTTATAGGTCAAAGTCCAAAATCAGTTCAATTAAGTCCCACAGTCAATCGTTTCACTGTTAAAAGCGATGCAACCTAGTAATATCAGAAAAATATCGCTAAATACATGTTGGTACGAATATGTGACGCAACCGTTGTAACTCAAACGGATTGATACCGTTAGAAAGTCAATGAAATGTAGTTTTTGAACTGTCTCTATTTCTTCAGCGTGCGCTAACGGCTAGGATTGGTCCCACAGTAAAAAATGACTTATTTATCTAAATTTTAAATAAAGCGCTACCACAGCGCCCAGTGTAATTGCTGAGTTCCAGCAATCATGTCAAATTAAGAGAATGTTATTTCTTGGAGTCCAATTGTCTCATTTATCACATTTATAAGGTCAAAGTCCAAAATCAGTTCAATTAAGTCCCACAGTCAATCGTTTCACTGTTAAAAGCGATGCAACCTAGTAATATCAGAAAATATCGCTAAATACATGTTGGTACGAAATGTGACGCAACCGTTGTAACCAAGGACTGATACCGTTAGAAAGTCAATGAAATGTAGTTGAAACTGTCTCTATTTCTTCAGCGCGCTAACGGCTAGGATTGGTCCCACAGTAAAAATGACTTATTATCTAAATTCTAAATAAAGCGCTACCACAGCGCCCAGTGTAATTGCTGAGTTCCAGCAATCATGTTCAAATTAAGAAGAAGTTAATTTCTTGCAGTCCAATTGTCTCATTTATCACATTTAAGGTCAAAGTCCAAAATCAGTTCAATTAAGTCCCACAGTCAATCGTTTCACTGTTAAAAGCGATGCAACCTGTAATATCAGAAAAATATCGCTAAATACATGTTGTGTAAGAATATGTGACGCAACCGTTGTAACTCAAACGGATTGATACCGTTAGAAGGTCAATGAAATGTAGTTCTTTGAACTGTGTCTATTTCCTTCAGCGTGCGCTAAGGCTAGTATTGATCCAACAGTAAAAATGACTTATTTATCTAAACTTCTAAATAAAGCGCTACCACAGCGCCCAGTGTAATGCTGAGTTCCAGCAATCATTTAAATTAAGAAGAATGTTAATTCTTGGAGTCCAGTTGTCTCATTTTCGCATTTATCAGGTCAAAGTCCAAAATCAGTTCAATTAGGTCCCACAGTCAATCGTTTCACTGTTAAAACGATGCAACCTAGTAAATCAGAAAAATATCGCTAAATACATGTTGGTAAGAATATGTGACGCAACCGTTGTAACTCAAACGGATGATACCGTTAGAAAGTCAATGAAATGTAGTTTTTGAAACTGTCTCTATTTCTTCAGCACGCGCTAACGGCTAGGATTGGTCCCACAGCTAAAATGACTTATTTATCTAAATTTTTTAAATACAAGCGCTACCACAGCGCCCAGTGTAATTGCTGAGTTCCAGCAATCATGTCAAAGTAAGAAGAATGTATATTTCTTGGAGTACAATTGTCTCATTTATCACATTTATAAGGTCAAAGTCCAAAATCAGTTCAATTAAGTCCCACAGTCAATCGTTTCACTGTTAAAAGCGATGCAAACCTGGTAATATCAGAAAAATATCGCTAAATACATGTTGGTACGAATATTTGACGCAACCGTTGTAACTCAAACGGACTGATACCGTTAGAAAGTCAATGAAATGTAGTTTTTGAAACTGTCTCTATTTCTTCAGCGCGCGGCTAACGGCCAGGATTTGGTCCCACAGTAAAAATGACTTATTTATCTAAATTTTAAAATACAGCGCTACCCAGTGCCCAGTGTAACTGCTAAGTTCAAGCAATCATGTCAAA